>QNGE01004870.1:0-53213 GCA_008508345.1 Paragonimus westermani | reverse complement strand
TTACTAGATCATCAATCTGCCCATGGTACACCATCGGCGAAGAGACAATCTGTGTTGGGGACAATTAATTCATCTGCGTCCTGTCTGTTTCTTTCATTGTTCATTGTACCCCGCGAACGCCGTTGTTTAAAGCTCACCCGCGGTCTTTTTCAGAAACTGGGATGTCTGTAGCCTTCTACTTATTTTCCCTCCAGCTTTACTGGTGTATTTTGTTCTATGATGAATGTTTTGTCTGTTTTCCTCCATTCCAACCTCGCACTTTGACTTCACAGGATATTCTGTCTGAAGTGCACTAACATATACTCGTATACTGGAATGTTTCTTGCGTCATATTCACAAGGTTTGTCATCCCAGCTTAGGTCTTATCATTGCAATATCTGTTAATTTCTCGAGAGATACTGGATTCACTTTCGAGTTAGCCTATCTGCTGGCTAACCATGAAGGTCTCACTCACACACCTCCCAGTCTTATTCATCCGCGTTTACACAGGATACGTGATCTGTGAGTGGAGCCATATGTGGTTCAGTGCAAGCCACTTGTGTTGATGGTTGTTTGCATGTACCTTTCGCCTTCGGCCACTGTTACAGGGTAACTCAAACCGGATGTCGCCAGGCCTGTGACGCTTCTTAAAGATTCTTCGAGAGGGTCGAAACGTTGCGTGGCAGATCATTCTTTGGATTTTACCCCGTTGTGACTCAATCAAGGAATTACTTAATAATAAGCGTCAGCACAAAGCACACTACGTTTTCTCATATCCGTTCTGTTTATGGTTTGGAAATGCTGGGATATTTTCCATTTTATTTAAACATTGGCGCAGTGAAGTAAGCAGTAACTCCAACGAAATGTGTTTTCTACGGTTCAACTATAGTGGTGATTTAGTCATCTAAATGTGAACCAGCCTCCAGGAGTTTGGAAGAACTACCTACAGAATGCAACCCTCCCAAATCCCCTTAGAAGCCGCTGACACTGGGCTAATCCAGTTGAGCACACGACTAGTTCCACAATTCGAGTATGGACAAGACTGGGTTTTGATATCAGGCAAGCAAAGCGACCAGCTATACTGACACTGTATATCAGTAATATGCAGTCGCACTTCCTCGTTAACGCTTAGGTAAAGCTCGAAGCCAGATCACATTCTCATAAACTTCGCTGTTGTTGCGCAATAAAAACAACTTATCTGCTTCAAAGCAGTTACCAAGCGAAGTCTATTTGTGGTCGTAGTCATCCAAAAGATAGAAATACAGGATTGTCACATTGACAACCACATCAAACCTCGTTTTGGTATTGATATGTTTGCCGAGCTTGGCATTTAGGTTGCAAACGTTTCATCACCAGGCGAGGTGACATCATCAGTGCGTAAGTGTTTCAGCGTATATTTTGAATGTGAAGATTGATCGATGCCTTCTCTTATATAGGATCAAAGGCATCAGAAGAAACTTTGCTGGCAAGTTTATCCCTGGCATCCACACGTTTCAGCAAATTATGTTGGTGCAAATGTGATACTGCAAATTGTATGGAGCAAGATCACGGGTCGCATGAGTAATTTATGATTCTTCTCATGAAGGTCTCCCCAAACAGCAAGGCAACACTACAACTTGCGTGGAAAAATGTGGGCATTGGCCGTTCTGAACAGTTAACAGTGTTTCCAGTAGCCTGACATTTTATGCCAGGAGTCTAGTTTTGATAAACGCGAAACTATGCAAGCTACCTCCATACTTTACATAATTAAAAGGGGGTAAATAATCTGCGGTTAGTTGTAGAGCAAAAGAGCTCGAATTAAAGTAGAATCGGTGAGCCGTGGAACATCAAACAATGATAACCACACTTCCTGACATTTGCCAGCTTTGAGACGTGAGTATCGTAATACTGTCTGACGGTAAATACCGTGTAGAAAGTTTGCAGACTACAGTATTGTTGTAAATGAGCTGATAGGTCTCCGAGGAAAATATCACGAGCAAGTGTCTTACGTACTGTGTTCCATTCGTCCAAGTAGGTCTGCATACATGAATAGAAGCAAACTTTAACTCAACCTGTGAAGTTTTCTATCTTCAAAGAAACACACACATCCGTCTGTTGTTCTTCCGTTATTGAACTGTAGATTCACCTGCTCACGCTATCTGAGACAATTGGTAGATCTTCCAAGCGCTTGTTTGTTTTCCTTACCTATGGTTGCCCTGTAACTATAGAGCCGCTGGACGTCCGTACGGTTTAGTCTCAGGGAGTTTCTGAACCGGATAATATGATTTCCGAGGTCATGCCCATTTGGGATCGAGTAGACATCTCCCGCAGTAGTTGTGTAGTAAGCAAACAAGACGGTATTGATGTCATGCTATCACACTACTCCCAGTTGTTCGCTGTACACGCAAATCAGTGGTGTGCAATGTGAAGATATCAGAAACCATTCCTTTGACCTAAAGAGGTTCAACCAAATTTCTGAAAAACGAAGAAACACAAACATGTAAGATATCCGCACCAAATGTAGTACGAATGAAGTTGAATAGTTTGGGCGTCGTGTTTAACATGTTATTGATATACAGATTGGGAATAACACAACGTTTCGAGCAAGTTGTAATACTCAACGTTTCAACCACCTCGGGTGGCCTTCCTGAGGAAGGCCACCCGAGGTGGTTGAAACGTTGAGTATTACAACTTGCTCGAAACGTTGTGTTATTCCCAATCTGTATATCAAACACAAACATGCTTATGCCAGAGTCTCAGTAAGACGTGGAGTCGACTTACATGACTGAAGGTCGACATGACCTTATCGATGGGGCAACATGCCACGTTTTGTAGTATAGAGTGAGGCATCTTATTGAGACAGTACTAGCGACAGGGGGGTGGTGAAAAACGTAAGCCTGTGGCCTGTTTGACAAAAGTACACGGACGGTCTTCCGCACGGCTAGCTCATTCTCTACAGCTGAGCTCTGTCTGGAAAATGTTGCGGTTGGTATAACCGAAAAAATATGGGTTGGTAGTAGTTGTGACCACTATTCAAAATAGGCTAGAAGTCACACTAATCAGACATTGAAAATTGCCCTAGATGGGTGAATTGAAGCCGTAAGTGGGCTGGCTTGTTCACAGCGCTCGTAAGATAGGTTAGGGGCGAGATGTTATCAAAATCTATCTGAGGAAAGAACGGTGATTATATCTTGACTGTCTGGCCCTTAGCGTAAGCAAGCACAGGCGGCCGTATCTGTCATTTGCTCGCACTGGTTCGGCTGAACAGTGTTCACTAGTCGTACTAACCTAACGAACCGTGAATGAATGAGGCGGTGTCAGTGCAGACCACTGGTCAAATTGACAATCGGATCAGCCTGGTTGTTGAAATCGGTTCAGTCGACTGCGAACACGAAGCAAACCACACATACTGGCTGGAGGATCCAACGCTTCGGACGCAGTTGTCATCTGTGGCTGAATGATTGATTTTTTAACGTCATGCTGATCAAGCTAAACTGGTTATAGACTGGAGTGTTTCCAATACGATCTAGCTGGGCCGAACACTCACATGCAAGCGACTATGAAAAAGTTATCGTATGCATGTTACATCTTTCGAAATACGTAATAGAGTGCCATGTAAAATCGACTGAAGCTGGGCATACTTCATGCAATGTAATTTTATGACATCTGCCCGTAAGCTTAAATCAATAAACATAAGAGCTCCAAATAACACTACAGTGTTCATTCTCAACCACGGATTACTCGCCAAGTTCATATTTGATCCTTACAGTCCATGTGTTCAAAAGTTGGCAGGTGAATACAGATGCTTCACTTTACACATCGACTGACGGTTGCTTGTAACTGATACATGGTTGTGAGTGACATAAAAGAGACCTATAAAAATCCAACATGGGGTAGTAGATGCCAGATCCTAACACGGGCGTCAGGATGGGACCGAGTCGCACACAGAAGAGGTTTCACGGCACTGTCAAGCACACCACACTCGAGTCGATCAGGGCCAAGCGAGCTGTAACAACGACAAGCCTGGACCATTTTCGAAGGTGATGCAAGAGGAGATCACGTGACAACTTAATGTGGTTGTTGTTAATCTTTTTACGAGGATAGACTTAAGTTAAATTGATCAATTCCACAGATCACAATGGCGTGAACGGATAAACGGAACCGTAAAATCTGAAAGTCCTAAGATTGTTCTTATAGTTCATCATGTTCGAAGTCGTCATGATTCTGAATTTTTCAAAGCATGATGTATGTCGTCAAAACCGTGGGTAGATACAGCAATTATTTCAACAAATAGGCAAAGCTTTTTCTTTGACTGGCCTGAAGAATTTAAACCTTTCTGTTTCACACACATCGCATACATACCAATTAATACATTAGTTTATAAGTTATCATATTCGGACACATTGTGGACCGCTAAAGTTGTTATCCTTAATTTTTTGCAATGGGTCCTTCAAACCACAGTACCTCTGTTACTCAACAACCATTTAAATCAATGCCTTAGGTTTGCTAAACGCTTCCCGTGCATGACTGTGGAATGAGCTTTTCAATGACAAACACAGGGACGTATGCTCAATAGTGAAGAAACTTGTGGTACCCGTCTGTGGTTTGAAGTTTCCATGACTACAAACATGCAGAACAAAATGGCGGCTAGAATTGTTTGGATTCGCCTCACTATTGCGTACGTGCGCTCGATTCTCGGTACTCATCAGCGAATTGTTGGTGCAGATCGGTCAGCAGGAAGAACGCGACTGTAATCTAACGAAGGTCACAAACACAGTTGAGTGAGAAATGGTCACTACACGGATCGCCAGTACTCACCAGGGTACACTTAAGCGATCTCAACCGGTACGCGATAGGCAACAGCCAACTGTATTGTTCTATCTCTCTGAGGTAGCAAACACTCGATCAACGTACGTTCAGAAAAGCGCAACGTGTCTTTCATCTTCCTTGGCATTGAAAAAGGAGAAACTAAGGTGAAACAATGTGGAAAGGGTGTAAATGGTGGAACGTAAGGCTCTGTAGCCAAATTGTTTCATACTGTTTCTCACTATTACTAAAAACTCATAGGTACCTCTATCCAGCTCATTCCCAAAACATGTACGGAAGTGAAGTTCAACCCCACCAATAATGGAAGAGCGTCCATTGTTAAACAACATTTATCTGATAGAATGCTTTTGCTAACTAACAGCTGATGGTTTTGTGCAGAAAATGACTTCAGAAATCCTGAAGAGCACGGAAAGGCAGGTAGTTGGTTTGCAGCACATTGAACCTTTTTTGATACAAGCGTGATAGTAATATTAACCCACTCGTCAGTGAGTTATCAGTTAAGAATCCTGTGTGATAACGTCGTTGTTCGGTGACCGACTCATTGATCAAGGCTTTTTTTTCTGAACCATGTACATTCTGTTGAACGAAGACCTATGCACTGTTATAGACTCGGTGGTTCTGTGTGTGTGTGCATCCGTTCAACTCATGCTACCAGGATGCAGATCAGACACAATTTTCGATGTTCTCCAACTAGTTGTGTGCTCGTGTCGCGTATCGTACATTGGCCGTACTGCAAGACGATTGTTTGATAGGGCACGCCGAAATCATACATGAACGGGCAGTGGTTTGATTAAAGCGCTTCCCAGAGCGATTGTTGTCCATTCGACCGACCCCAATCATTCCATCAGTGAGGTTGTCTGCCAAACACCAACAACTCGATCCAAAGTGTGAGATTCCGAATCACGACTGTTGCCGAGACCACAATCAGATATCTATCCGACTCCGCAACCCCGACCTCTGTACTCACAAGCAGTTCACGTGAACAGTTAGCCTCCCTTGGCACACAACCAATCAAACTCAAAATGTGGAACAACGATTGCGTAACTTCTAGCAAACTCGTAGCCCGCAATCTCAATCCTTCGAGTTGAGTCCTCACCCTGGTTGATGTTTTCATATTTATTATGTCATAAGCCTGGTTACCAAACACCACTTTGTTGTCCTCAAAACAGTGGGAACTATGAGCACTGTACACCGTATAAGTTTACGTATTTAGTACCGTAACGACACTTAAACCCGGTTTAGATCGTCGCTGCATAGAATTAAAACTTTGGTTGTCTAGGCGTCAGAAATGCACACTCAAGAATCTTAATCGGAATTAAAACGTGGGTGAGTGATTTCGAATAATACCGTTTGATTAATTATTCGCTCTTTTTGATGTTCGCTCTGAGTCGCCGGTGAACAGAACTCCGTCGGGCACTGTTGGGTTAGTTCTGCATTTCAATTAACGAATAGACAGGGATGAGTTAATGCTGTTCCTGGACCTGGGTTTAAACTTTTTGAATTAGCGATAACTTGTTAAGTATGCAGCCAACATGTGATTGGTAAGTGTTCGTCTAAAAATTCTGATCAATAAGTTTGTTACGTTCAGGTTGTCAGTACATAGCTGACAAAACTTGAACGGGGAACAACAGACATCACCGCTATTGTGTAGAAAGTGTTCAATTGCGATTGGGCGAAACGTGTAAAAGATAGGAATTGAGATACTGGAGCAAATTGTTACGGAGGGCAGCCATCAACAGTAATCAATGAAAAACATTGTCAATCGACCTTACAGAGCGGGCGAAGAACTGCACTGTAAACGAGAGCTATAGGTTTTAAAATTTCGTGATCGATAGGTGAAAATGAGTTTGTTCCATAAACCGCGTTATCAACGACTATTACAGAAAATAGAAATGTTTCGGATCATAACCTTAAATAAGGACGACCTTGAAGAATTTTCCTAATAGACAAAAGAAGTCCGAAGACGTCAGTATGTTCTAGAAAAAACAGACCATACAAACATTGTCATCATGTTTAACTAGATCATTTAAGATTGAAATAGTCAGCCACAAAGCTTGTGGTGACTGCTCGTTGTAAATTTTGAAGTGCAAACTGCATGGTTTACTTCGAAAGAAAATGAACGGCCTTTGCAAAACTCGGTAAGACCTGGTCCTGTAGAAGATGAAATGACGAGACTTTACACGATCTACGTAAGCGCAATCCTGATAATTGCCCAAAGAAATTGACGAAAAATATGGACAAATTTTTTTGGAAAATGTTCCACCGGTTCATGACACAGCACTGATTATATGGAACATTTCGCGTTTCAAACTTTATCATTTTACAGGACAGACGAACTAATGTTTCTAGGCAATGAAGTGTGAGCCGAAGCAAGTTAGTGTAATCGGGTTTCGTTTGTGCTCTGTGAAAATATGACAAAACCATGGCGATCGAATGCTTGAAAACGCTTATAAGTAAGTGGGAAGTATGTGAAAATCAAACGTTCCAATTTTTGTTTCTTGGCTGTATGACGTCCTTCCAGAAACTTCTTCAATATGTACGCGTACACATACACAAGGACGTACGTTTTTGCAATAATACGGATATATATATATATATATATATATATATATATATATATATATGTAGCTGGTGAACGGACCTGATCCGAACACATCAGTACTTCATCGGACAGGAATGGACAACTTCGAACTCATGCTGATGCACACGAAGCTGAGTCGGATTATCCGAAACCCTTCCTCAATGTGGGTCCACGAATCAGCGTTATCTACTTTCACGCTCTCACAGTTCACTGCATCCGATGAGGTTGTGTGATAAGCCCCTACTGGTCGACTTGTTTGCGATAGGGCCAGACGGTGTGACACCATTGTTGTACCTGCACTGAAGCCACGCAGACGAAACCACGTATGCATTGGTGCTAGCCTGGGGAATGACTTTCGATGCATGCAGTAGGAAACATACTTCAGTCATTTTGATTGGCTAATCCAGGCACGGATTCACACTGCAGTGTCAAACACAGTGACATACAGTGCTGGTTGTTCCAGGTACTTCAGTCACGGGAAAGGAGTCTTTTGTGAAACGACATAAGAGGCCGTTCGCTTGATTCAGATTATAAAAAGTTCCGTTAACGGGAAATTCCAAGTTATCCTAAGAATAAAGAAAGACAAAAGAATGACAGAAAGACGGGCCTAACAACAATCTTTTCACGACACTCTTGAGTGTGCAAAAATTGGGTATAATTTACGTCTTATGACAGTTCATGCTGACCCTCATGCCGAACTTAAAAGAATGATGATTGTTGGTAATTTCATTGCAGATCCAAACACATGAGATTAGCCCGCTGCAAATGAAAGTGTTTCGTTGACGGAACAAATCAAAGTCAGTCAACATTTTCTTTCAGCTATTCTCAGATGATTGCAAACGATGTGACTAGGTCGCACCAACTATTACCCAAGATTCTTACAGTCTATCCTCTGTTCCTTAAATGCTGTAAGAAAAAAGCTTCTTCCAGAACTGTCTGCGCGCCTGTTTGTCTGGCGTAATGTCTACTATAGACGTTCTCCGTGGCTGGCACTTTGTCCAGAAACCATTTCATGACACAAAGTGTGATTTCTGGCTGGCCTAAACTTGAACAGGCAGCCTACTTATCAGTTGCGTGCCAAGGCAAATTATTTGACCACTACGTATTAAATTTCATTCAGACCAGTTTGGATACAATGTGATTGATGACTGTCTGATCGATTTTGCCAGACGACATACAGAACTGCCTGGATATACCAGTTGTTTGAATGAACTGGTGTGCACGGTAGTTCCAGAGGTCAGTCTCTGGACTAATCACGGATAGTTATCAGGTCAGGTAGAGCGAAAAGGCAAACGTAGTGGCTAGAGCAGAGTAAAAAACTTGCTTTAGAACGCTAAGATAAAACCGATTATGACTGATGTTCAACGCAGGGGGGGAGAAGAAACAGACGGACGCAGCAATCAACTAGATTAGTGGGGGTGACATTGCAGTACGGCTGTCTCCTTATGATTGGAATTTATTATACTTAGGAGGCCGTCGTGTATGGGGAGTCCGAAAACCAGAGGTTGAGCTGTTGCCTTAAGAATGTGTAACTAATGACCAATTTTATTAATGGTTGTCTTCCGAATTATCACCATAGTTGCATTTGATGTTCAGTCAATGCAAAACTTGTGGTTGCTGTACTTCCTGTGGTTATGAGACCCACCCACCTCACAACTCACCAAGATTACTTGCAGAAAGCATACTTCACTAACCATATTACGTAATCACTTTAGACATCAGGCTGCAGTGATGAAGGAACACATAGCGGAACACTTTGGATGTGATAATCGATGGAGGAAATGCACTACATGATAAAAAACAATTTGGTGAGAAAAAGATCAGTAGCAACAACAAATATGGAATTGCCATTTTGTTAAACCACAGAAAGTTAAATTTTCAAAGTCAGACAGTGAAAATCAGCACTGTTAACAATAATACCCCTTATCAGAAATGCATACTGTTGCCACGATTGTTGTTTGAACGGTCGTTCACGTTCTCATAAGACAACCGTTCTGACCACTGCACCACGTTAGACTCAACTGAGCCATCAGATGCAAACGCCTAGTCATGTCTGCATGTGAATAATGATTAGTTTCGGTCGACTGACTCGAGAAGAGACGTGGTAGCTGTCCTGATCACTACAGTCTTGATATGAAGGTAGAGGAACACGAGTCCAGATAAATATCTTTCACACAGATAGTTAAGAGGTCGGTGAACAATGAGCAGCATTCTAAGCTATAGTGTGAATCGTCAGCAATGGTGAAGGTTTTTTAACGAGGGTGTATTCGTTTGGATAAAGCATTCCCATGACAGAAAAAATACTTGCATTCTAGTACCAGAATGGATTGCATATAAGCGTCGATGGAACTTTAGGTCTGTAGACAACCGCTTTTAACAGGTATGCTGCGCAATCAGACTGTCCAACCGATACCGAGTCACGAAATCAAAAGATTGGCAACTACAATCTTCATCATTCACAGGCCGCACAAACGTGGGAGTCAGATGACTTAAAAAGCACGATGACCACAGGCGGAAACAACAACTCAGAGAGCAAGTAGAAGAGAGAACCGACTATCCCTGAAGGTTACGACAGTGAGTTCATCCACCTACAGACCAGTGACGTATAAGCTGTCAGATGGTCAACTGATAACAGGGCGTAAGATCCAAGCCTCCAAAGGGCATTCGAATTTTAACTTAAATCCATAAGACAGAGAGAGAGATCGGGTAGCAATTGTTTACGTGAACGCTAAGTCAGGTTACATCAGCTGGTGACCCAGAATTCATCTTACGACACCTTAGCAGAAGGCTCCCAATATAGGGGGCAGATAGCCAAGTTTCCGTAAGAGAAAACATATCCCATTAATATACGTGACAGGAGCTTCGTGCGTACGTGTGAGGGTGGGTGTTCATACACTAACGTATTGCAACTGAAATTCCACCAAGCACATTAAAGACCTAACCGAAATTATCACAGAAGGAGATATGAAATAGTCGAAGTGAGAGGAACTGGAAACTAGATCGATTATTTTGAATAATGTTTTTGGCGACTTCCAGCAAAATCGTTCGGGTAATACCGATATTGCATGAATGTAAAATACATAAGCGTGGATATATAGAAAATAAATGGGATTCTGGTGACAAAATGCGGATAGATAAAACCGGAATAAATGTGGTGTGCATTAATAAACACAGATAAGAGAAATCGTGTATAAAAGACACGCATTCAGAAAAATGAGTGAATGTGGCACAACCGTAAATGGAATATGTAGCCTGGACATCGAAGTAGATTGGGCATATCGTGTAGTCCTACCAAAGTGACAACCCTAGAAATCACTGTTCACGCCACCCAGTGTTCGCCTGTCCGAAACTTATACCAGATCACGAGAGCAAAAGGCTGTAAACACACTGTACTGTATGATTGGAACTGGGTCAGACAACTGAGTGGTTCTGATAATTGGCTTTCAATCGTGAATAAGCTGAGCTTATGTTGAGAAGCTATTGATATGCACGAATAACTGAAGGCTGGAAGCCTGGATAGAAAAAGAACAAAAATTGTACAACAAATCCGCATATATCATGCTTCAGAACTTGGAAAACGTGTGGTGATTGCAGGTTGCGGACTAACACTTCGCAAACGGCAGCACCTCACAGCCACTTGTCCTTCGGCTGTAACGACGGGACTACAGCCAATCAAGAGTGTCCTGCCCACCTTGCTCCCATCGGTTCAACAGCTGTCTGACAGGTTAGCCCACCACGACTCAAATACCAGGAGAACGCGTGGTGATAGACACCTGTCTACTTCACATTCCCCAACCACTTGCTTAACACACTACCACCTACAGAAGTGCTGGTAACGCGGAATACAATAAAGTCGTAACTGTATCCACAGCTCCAGGTCTCCTCTTCCTACTGCGTCCGGACTAGCAGTCAACCACAGCGAGTTTACTAAAGATCGGAAATGTGAGTTATGAACTTGGCACATTGATATGAGCCACTGACTGCTGCAAGACAATAGTAGCCAACTTCATAACAGGAGATTGATCAGCCAGTTCAAAATAAAATATGAGATTCGCCTGCTCTCTTGAACATCATATCAGCCTGGGGTAACTTTCCTGACTACCACCATTCTAATGCAAAAGGAGGGTAACCCCCGTTTGAGCTCAGAAGCCCCTCAGACTTTGAGAAACTATTCACACGAGGGCTTGATGCTTAATACCTGGACTTCTTGGAGACTAAGGCAGCACTGACTGTGCAGTGTTCCTTCACGAGTGGCAGGGCTACCTCTGTGTGTTTTGGATAGTAGTAGGCTGCTGCATCACTACTGCCAGTGGTGTTGAAGACGATATCTCCCTACTCATCACCATAGTTCAATTTTCAGTTGTTAACCTGAGACACCTCTAGGTTCAGCACTGGATTCATTCCTCGTTAAGATACAGGGTGTACAACACGACTGTACTGGCGGCGATGCACCGCAACTGCGACTTCGCGCACTTATGCATCTGTAATGCTTCTGGACTATTTGTTATTGATCCCTGGTTGCTCAGTTTTGTCGGTGTGTGGTGGCAGCCCCACGTGAGCAGCGTCAACGTTCTGTGACGTGTGTTGGGAACTGATGGGCTCTCTTTACGTCGACGAATTTCCCTTGGTCGGTTACGTTTGCTCAGACACGTCTTATGCATGACTACGCCGTGCTTACCGTGAGGCACTTTGCTGGCATATATTGAATATTCCTGGAAGAGACAATACGGTGGGAAGACCATATCTTGGTGTCGGGTGCGAAGAAACTGGCGTCAAGTATTACTTCCGATCCATTTATCCGGCTTCATGGCTGGGATCAAAATGAGGGCAGTATTGTTCACTAGAAACATTGATTAATACAGTTTCAAACCGCGGTCACTGGAAGCAGTTGCGTTATTCTTGTTATTTTGACCGTTTTAGGCTGATGTTGCACATAGTTTCAGCCGCAAGAAAAGAGTACACCAAAAGCCATTGGGGAAAACTGCGAACTCGTGCACAGTGTAGGAATGACAGAGAGTTGTTTCTTTCGTTTTCAGTTTGCTCATTCTTGTTTATTCATGATTTTAACCCACAGCGTCTGCTTCATAACACTTGTTTCATACTATTTGCCACGGGGATTGTGTAATAACCCTATTAGTAGTGCCGTCAGTATGCATCGTGCAAGGGACCGATGAAGGTTATTAGCTGTGGAGAAAAGTTCGCAAACTCTTAGACGGGTACGCAGTTTGACTGTTTCTACATGCGTATTTTACTGCCGGCCAAATTTTTGTACGTGTGTGAAATAGTGAATGGACCGACCACGTTCAAAATGTTTTCGCCAGGAGTATAGCTATTCACAGTTAAACAAAAATGTTCGTTATCTAAATGAAGAGTTCATAACCTTTCGAAAAGCATAATTTCCGTCAGTTTGACTGACCACATTTGGCGAATCGGGACTAACAACTGGTGAGCAGGCCCTAAACGTGAGTTCCACTCTTGCTAGAACTGGTTCGTGGTGTGTAGCCTCGCCACAGCCAATATTTGTACTCCGGTCACGTTGCTATGGCGACAACCGTGTTGTCCATTGAGCAGTTGACCTCACGTTAGGTACGACTGATATATTCGTATGTGACTAAGGATCAGGTCACTTTATAAGAGCGGAGCTCAAACCCGGTGCTTCTTTTCGAAACATGCTGATTGGGAAATCCACAAGAAAATGAAAGCGGCGGTCACAGGCGAATGTTTAGGTGAATACTACCAAAGTCCCTACTACTCATCTGTAAGCTAAGCAGTAGTCTACGGGTACACTTTCGTACAAATCCCAATGTTTGGATTATCTATGAAAATGACATTTGAGGTTGCCGCTAAATTCACCTGCATTGGATAGGAGGCGGTAGTGAAATTGTACCACGAATCCACTGAAAGTCGGTTAACACAGCCTTTATATCGATAGAACCTCCGGTTAACTTGACATGAACTCAGGAGACAGAATTCGGTGGCAAACAGAATTACGCGGCCGAAATCCGGTCAAAGCAACGAAAGTCCGACCAAAGTAACCGAAGTGACATTCAGAGACCGCGACAATTGCGATCACTTGTGACTAACGTTTAATTTATGTAGGCCGAAACCCTATTCTACTCAACAACAATCAAAATGCCACGCAATAAGTTAATGATTCCCGTGTACTCAATTTGGAGAGATGTCCTAGTAGTGAGGTAATCCATTGGG
Organism: Paragonimus westermani; assembly: GCA_008508345.1. NCBI lineage: Eukaryota > Metazoa > Platyhelminthes > Trematoda > Plagiorchiida > Troglotrematidae > Paragonimus > Paragonimus westermani. Next base: position 39,640 of record QNGE01004870.1, on the reverse strand, counting down.
GTTACCAGAACGGTTACCATGCTTCCTCTTGAAGCACCCGGGTTGAATGTTTATTTACGATGACTCAGTCGCGTCTGATGAGAAGCCAACGGCGCGGTTATGGTTGCCCCTTGACAGCGTGATCGGCGTTCCAATCCCGACCGTGATAAGGATGTACACTATTAGCGATCTCTAACAAGAGTGAAGCTCGAGTGTCGAACTTCTTTGCGAAAGAGGTTGATCAAAGGAAAATCAATGAGAGTGCAGCAGATGCAATCGGTTGTGAGTGGCTTTCAACTTACATAGGTTAGCGTTTGTGTTCGTGTATCTCTGCAATGGGACGCGTAAATTGTGGCGGGGTGACGGATGGTTCACAAAATTTCAGCATTCGATGCAATCAGTACACTTGATAATGTAGTAATGGGGGTTGACAATGAAACCAACAGAAGTTGTTTTCATAAAGCCGTAATATATTCTGCATCAGCCGATGACCCTGTCCAAGGAGATTATCACTAGCTGTGCTACTGTTGATACCAACCTACACTGCAATGGACCGAACAACAGTGGCAACTCAGATATCATGGATGTTGCACGAAAGAAGGGGCTTTGGTATGATGTAGCTGATAATTCACTGTCTTCAGAATAAGAAATACTGTGCAAAAGTCGTCCCTCATTTCTGACTGATTGCGGTGACTAGACACTTTTTAATGTAATCTGAGGAGCTTAGTTTATGTAACGACTTAAAGTGTATTCGGAAAGATATGTTTCTTGTAGCTCCTGTCAAAAGTCTGTTCCCCAACTGACCATGGGCTCCTAAGACCACAAGCTGAGTGATGATCGTTAGCTTACAGAAACAAAGGATTGTTAATACAGAAAATATCAGGTTACTTGGCCCAATTTAGCAAACCGGTTGATTTAGTCAGAATCGTGGTCATATTACTTTACTCTTCCTGGAAGCCCGTTTCCTGGGAAGTCCAGTTCTACTCTATTTTCATCACCCAATGCTATGGATAAACAAATAGGCTCATGTTAAGCAAAACTGGGTCCGTAAAGAAATCTGACATAGAGAAATGAATAAGCAAACAGTATTCACATTCAGAAAAATATATCACTGAGCCCCCGCACATACGCTTATGAATTCAGGTGAATTAATTAGTTATTTATCCAGCAACAGCACTCACTAGAAGAAGCACTGATGGCGACAATAACAACGAGAAGAACAGAAGAAGCCTTGAGTAACGGAAAATGCAACGTCAATAAAGAAGCAATTGTTCACAGCAATCTATCAAAACACGGTGACTCCTCTTCAGTTTGATACAGGCAAAATAAGAGTTTTGTTGTCTACTTTCGGATCGATCGGAACCGAGTTGTGCAATGTTCACAAATGGATGTGAAGAAAGTTGAGATGCGACGAATCCGTTTCTGATTAATGTGTTATACAGTCGTGACTAGGAAAACGTACATGCTTTTGAATCTCTAAGGAAGAATTTGTGTAACCTCTTATACTGAAAACATTCTCATTATGTTTAGCTCCATGATCCACCCCCATCTGGAATATAACACACGTGCCTCTCGTCCCCATTTCAAAAGAGATTTGACACTTATAGAAAATGTCCAGAGACGGACCGGTCGAAAATCTGTAGGGCTTATGCAAGTTATGTAGTCAAAGGGTTCAGTGAAATTCAACTGATTCTGACACACACAATTCGCCACTGGTGTTCCACTGGGAAATCCCTCGTCATGAAACAGAAATGAACACTGTGGGTCATTCGCTGAAAATGGAATACGGACGGAACAGCACGAATTCGCAGTGAGTAATCGTTCATGAAGAAACACACTGTCCAATTCTGTGATGTGTTTCAGATAATCTCTGTAGAAATAATGGAAAATAACCTTCCAGTGGATAAACTGTTTTCAGTACAGAAAGTATTTCGCACCATCTGTCGAGTCCCGGCCACCTTATTGTGAAAAGGAAAATGCCGCATCCTGTCGATTGCCAGGACATTCGCAATCCGATTACGTCACCGGAATTTATGTGCAGAAACAATCCATTCAAACCCAGGAGTCTCCTTGGCCAGACACGGCTGCCAAACCTGTGGAACGGTTTGTCCTCGTCTCACTGTCCCAGGGACCGACTTCGTGTGTCCTCCCACTACAGCCAAACAGTGTGAATCATTTATCCAACCACACTGTCCCTTCATTATTTTGCTGATCAATAGCTTTTAAACTCGTCATTCAATTTTATACAATTGTAATAGCAAACAGAAGAATTTAACGAAAACATTCTGTTCGTTGGAAACTTGTTTTTCAACTCTGTGGGTGAATCGGCTTAGAATTGTAAACTGTTACTCACTCGGCACTACGGTCTTCCTGATCGCCCTTTCAGTGTACTCCCAATTACACCCATCTGGTGCAAGGTTGCCTCACTATCCGTTGCTGACGGGATTATGTGACAGATGCTTTCATCAAGTTCTTCTCTGCCAACTTTCGTTCAGTCTACAAACTGAACTACAAACCTTCCAACACGATTTAACATGATCAATAGGGAGGCAGGAAAGTATGAGTAAAGACCTCCATCCCTTACATGCAAGCTTATAGGCCTAAGTCAAGTTACAATGAGTCTACCGCTAGATACTCATTTGGAGTCTATCGAGTGGCAATTGACAGCAGACAGTTTGAGGCAATGTACTTGCTCGTGGCCCATAAGTTGCGCTTAGAGAAAGCATCATCTGGAGAAGAAAAGGCGTCAAACGTAGCAGAACCCGCAAAAAGTCGTGACAAAACGGTTAAACATGAGGATTCAATCAATGGAGACGATGAACAGTAATGTTAAGTTGCAACAATGAAAATCGACATTGAATTGCCCATTTTGACAATGCTGTGCGTTACTGTGCAATGAGCAGAATCCCGATTCTGCATATTGTGGTGGATTGTCAGGTCGGAGGTGCGAGTTTTCGAGCGCTTTGCCGAATACCTCAACACGGTGGAGGGTAGGTACGTTCAAAAGCCTGCCGCGATCGGATCAAGGACAACGTGCGCGACCGGATGAGTCATCGCTCGACTGGATCGGACCAACGGGCGAGGCAGGGCAGGCGAAATACGACAGACGGCCAGATCGGAGGCGTGGTTTTTCCAACATTTAGAGGAACATCTCGACACGATGTTGGAATACGGTTAAGGCTGACATTGGGTGGATGGCGGACAGCACGAGCAGCCGGACGAGCCATTGCGCAACGAAATCGGACGAACAGACGAGGAATGACAAGCGAAAAACCCCCCGATAGAAGGCGCCGATCACACACGTAAACCGGTTAGAAGTGCACACGACGTGTGAACGGAAACCGGGGCGTGCTGCGGGTTGGAATTATGACCCATAAACGAGAGAGCGCGCGTTGCATGTGACTGGCGATTCGGACAATAAAGATTGTGCTTTACTGGAAGCCTTCTCGCTACAATATGATGTCTAACATAGGTAGCAGAAAGGCTGACCAACATTCAGAAACAGCTGCCAAACATAAGTGATGTTCAACTTGCAGTGTGCTAATTGCTTTTGATCATCTAAAAACGGTACTGAACGATGAATGGATTTTTGAGTACGCTTGCAATGACCAAGGTCGAACAAATGACAAAAAACAGTCCCACCAATGCTAACAATGTAATGACTATTCATTATATCTCCCCGTCTGACAGTAAATCTGAAAGATGAATCACTTTTCAAACTAATTCGTATTTACATGCTTGTTTTACTGCTGCTACACGGCGGGATCGAACGCTTGTCGAACTGTTTCAAAGAACCGTATTCATAGCATAAGAGTGGACCGGTGAACCAAGGTCATAAAAAGGTATGCCATTTGTACATCTGGCTGACGAAGACCACTGAGCTGACCCAGTCCGGGTTATGCACCCAATCCAAAAGGTCCTCATTGGTCGGTGAGAGATAAACATATAAAGTGTATTAGTTACTATCGTGATGACTGTTGTTGGCTAAAAAATCTGGTTCGGTGTTCTTCTGCGAACGGCTTATATCGAGGTGCTCTATGTGTGAATGTCGTAGTACGGTGATTCGAAAAATGTCAGTGCTGTGCAGACCACAACACAAGAAAACTATCCGATAGTCTATCGAGATCACGAACGCGGTAGACCAAATAATGTAGCCTGTGATGTACCCATTGCATGAAGCCATCCAAAGTGTAAAAATACTGACCACTATTAATAACAAATGCTACTGTATGTGCGACTTCGATTAGTCTGCTGGTAACTTCGTTTCGGTTTACTTCTGTTTTCTTTCTTGCATCATTCTGGCTGAGCCAGTTGTGTCCCATCGTAAATACTCTACCACTTCGGTAATCTCGTTGGCACGCACACTGAACAGTACGTCGTGCGACAGATGCCCCGTCAGCATACGAAGTACATGGCCAACGAATATAGACTGCGCATATTCGATACATCGGTTACCAGCCGTTAGCTTGCACCATTCCCAAGTACGTACGAATTGACTGTCACCTTGCTGACACAGTCAGCCCATTTAATACGAGCTAACTGGCAGAGAAAGCGATGGTCGCATATCGAGAGCCTATAACCACCTTCCACACGAGTGGGCAGGGTAGCTGACCCGCTAGGCAAAACCGACCATACATACACGTTGTGACTTCTCCCTGAGATCGACAGTCCAATGTCGTCACAACGCCAGAGATGACGAAGGCTAGTAAATTTACTGCATGCTTTTGCCGAATTCACGAACACCTTCTCAACGATAGCACAAGCCAATGAGATTGTACATCCGGGTAGATGAGGTGATCACTAATCTCGAGAGGTCATCACACAACAACACAGACAAGGTCAGTCCCAGCCCAACATTGCGACAACACTTTACAGTTTGAAAGGGCGAAGTGCGTACCATACAAACCAGTTACATCATTTAATAGGTTCAGCATGGAATGCACGTTCTTTGCAGAAGAATTATGTATATCAAGCCGTCCGCACACTCAATGCCAGTCAGTTTTTTTAGCTCCATTCCGAGTTTCCAGGATCCACCGTGCGCTCCGTCCAAAAAACATCTAACTCATGATTGTGGTGGAAGGGCGATCAGGCACTCTTATGAAATACCGCTTGAAGAAGAAAACGCTAGAGACGGCAACCCACGAATGTACCCAGCGCTTATGTAATGAGCAGTACAAAGTGACATGATCCACTGGAACTATCCTGAGATGGAAGAAGTTCCAGATAGTATACCGAGCAATTGAATCATTAGCATTTAGGCCCAAAAATACCAAAACCAGTGGTTGAGAAGAGGAGTGTCAGAGCTCCATTGTTTGCGGTAAAATGGAGAAGATGCGGTGAATACGCCCGCGACCAGGTCAGGGACTTGCCTAGGCCTCTCTTATCTAGTTTACTCTGTGTTTCAGAAGCCGCTACAGTGTGAATCTCGTGATCATTCTAAATACGGTGTAGGCAGAATTACTACATTTGTGGTTATCACGTAGTGCGTTGGCACTTACTTTGAAGGTGGAAGCGATTGTTGATGAGCGCCATTTTTGAAGCACCTCTTCAATGCGGGCATTGAAGGCGCCCCTCGTTACGGTTTGAAAAGATCAACATTAGAAGCGGAGGAGGAATAACATGATACTTCGTGAACTCATCTGTTAGAACAAGGCTAATTTCTGACACTTCCAGGTCGCTTGTGTTGCGGATTGATGTTGATTAGAGGAACTTCACTCGAAATCTCTGGATCAAAAACCTGATCCGCCAGGATATAGGGTATTTTTGAGAGAACTCACCCGGAGCCATTGACTTCGTTGGGGTAAATCTCTCGACAGAAGGAACTAGTCTGGTCCGAGAGGACAGTGAATTAATCAGAGATGTATGAATCTGATCTTTGATGCTTACAGAAGATGCATTCAATTCTGGATAAGGCTCTTGAGTTATACCGAAGGTTTTTCTACCGTATTGGATAATATGCCGGAAGTCACGATCAACGGATGAACAAGTTGTTGTCATGTTTGATTCGGGATCTTCCCAACTAGGACGACAAAAGGTAATTATTAGTAACAAGGTTCTAGCGATGAGTTAAGCGAGACAAAACTCATATAAAAGTGATCACCATTGTCTGCTCCCTGGGTCATTGTACAAGAAATGGCCACAGATACCAATCCTAACTGGTTCGACTAGTAAAAGCGAAATATCCATCAACGGTGGTGTAGGTTAGGTGGGACGGTAGAGATAGAGCCAAATTGCGTATGCTTGGCATATGTTAAACTGAAATAAACGGAGTTGCAATGTGGTCTAAAAGGTACGGACGATGCGGAGTTTTAACATTGTAGGGAAGAACGTCATACGTAAAAGAGATTTTCACAAGTGGTCGCTATTCCTAGCACATCTTTCTGACAAACGTACATCAGTTGTGTGTTTGCAGTTATGAGTTCACTTGTAATATAGTGACGACCAGTCTGTCTACATGACAACGGAGTTCTGAAAGCCTCGGTTAGTTGAGTAGCTGCTTCCGGACGGCTGCAGACCGGTTTAATGTCGGATGATTTCAAAAGCAGATCTAGGTGTTCCATCGCTTGCCCCCGACAGAGGACTAAATGATTCATGTGGTGTCTCCAGAGCTATTGACTCATCTGTATCCTGTACAGTACTCGACTGCATCGTCTCCAGACAACACTTGGAACGCAGGCTGGTTGGTTCTGTTCATGGTGGCGGATGGAAACTATCTTTGACGCTTCAAGTGCCCTGGGTGGTTTTTTGTGTTCTGGTTGTACTGCCGTCCTATTTTTGTATTCCATGGCAGCTGCGCTCATTTCTTTGGCCCTTTGACACCCATCGACGACTTCATTATTCTGGTGAACACGTTTTCCACAGATGTTGCGCAACTACCCGGATGAATTATGACTCTCACTTGGGGTCAGTTCACTTTCCGACTAACAACCGGAAAGGCAGCGAAACACCGGCCCTAGGCAGTGACGTGATAGAAGACCGGCTTCCATATTTGTGTAGCACCCAAGAATGTCTGCAAAACATGACGCCTTTCGGGTTTAAATTTGGTCGGTCGTCCAGTGAACTTCGTACGCTCAAAGATGTTTGCAGATGTGTCAGGTTACTGTTGTGGATGCTCGAATTGCTCTATAAAATCCATTTCAAGAAGACCCAGTTTAAAACATGCTCTGAGGTAGCAGGTGTTTTAAGCCTGAACACTACCCAAGAAGACTATGCAATCAGCTGTTCCGGATAATGACAGAATGCCGCTGAAAACGTTCTTGAGAGCATATTATGTTTTTCACGATCCGGGTTTATCGACCAAACCGTAGACATGAAGTGAATTTAGCATGGTGTCTGAAGCGATGTCTAACTGAAGTCGAACGCGGAAATCACTGGTCTCAACCAATACTTACTTGGACACTGTGCTCGCATCAATTTAGCACATGCTTGCGATGGCGTTGAACTTGTTTTGTCTTCTTTCTTGTTGATCACCTGACCATGCTTTCCGTCGCTTTTGCGTTCGAAATCCATCTTCCCTACGTCCTCTTTGGCCGCATTTGTTACATTTGTGTTTGTAGTGACAGTACCGGGGATAGTATCATTCACTGTTGTGCTGGTGAACGGCACAACACCTTGTGTGGTTACTCTGGTCACGATTCATGCATCCATTGTTTCTACCAGTCGAGGCAACCATGCACATGAAACAGGCTAATTTTTTGGGTGATGACGGTTGTATAGTGGTCTCCTCAGGCTTAATAGCAACTGAGGGGCGATGGTTTACTGAAACTGATCCGACAGTCATTTCTGGATCCTGATCAATCGATCTCAAAATACTTGACCAGACATCCGCATCGTTGGGGGAGACTGGAGTCGACAGGCTTAAGTCATTTACACTGATAATTGGTCATGCGGCAGAGCTTGAGACTTTCGCCTTCCCGATTCTCAACTCCTAACTGGATTCCAAAATTACTGACATCAGTATTCACTAGCTTAAAGTCTTGCTTTCAAAGATTAACTACAGAAGACGGCTCGTTAAACTGGTTGAACACAATATGCGTGACCTCCTAAACCTTTAAGTCTTGAGGAGTAGAACCAAACTGGTGAATGTTTGTGCTCTGCAAGTAGCGTAGTGGTTTCCCAATCCCCTGGAGACAATCATCTCGGAACATGTCTTCGTGTTTTTCCAAACCAACAGGGTATCAAGCAAATCTGTCTGCCTGGTCAAGTCGTTAACTTTGTTGTGAAAAAGGGCGATAATCCATAGCGATAAACTAGTGTCTTTGTAACAGCTTGGGCACAAACGGCATCCAAAATATTAGTGGTTATGGCATAGTGGAGATCGTGAAGAGTATTCGCACTTTTTAACTTGCCCTACTCACTCGACTTACAGCTACAAAAAACTAACTGGATATTCGTCAGTTAAGTGAGTACCACCGAGCCGAAGGGAGAACCAAAAAGATATCGCGGTTTTATTGAACATCTTGAAGGCCGGTAGCGTTAAATGATCTGGTGCGCAGTTCGTAGCGATTTTTTGCGCTCTCTTGTTACTGTTGGTTTACTTACGATTGGAGGACGAACTAACTAAAATCAAACGTTGTGCTGTATTGTTTTGACCCATTTCTGCAGGACTACGATCATAAGTGAAGAAATGATGGGTGTTAAAAACACAGTTTACACATCAGTTTACAAAATGGTTTCAGTTTATGCCTCAAATAATTGTACTGTATTGTACACTAGTAACATCGCAGAGTCTATTTCGCTAAGAATTCAAAATATATCGAACAGGTCTGAAAGCTACCGAAAAATGAAGTCTGGCTTATCCAGTGAATAATTTATCAGACATTCTAAAGGTTTTTTTCAAGTTGACCATCACTCACATTTGATCGCAGCGTTCGCATTCAGATAGACTTTCCAGTCAGACTCTTTCGAAAACAAGCACTAGACTCGAGTTTCGCTCTCATTAGAGCTCGTCAGTAGTGATGGAAAGTCTATCTGAATGCGAAGGCTGCGATCAAATATGAGTGATGGTCAACTTGAAAATAAACCAAATCCCCGACTACTCATCAGTATTCTAAAGTTTGTAGAACGCTTTTTAATGGCGTAACACACTACCCATCCATTCTGTGTGCTGTAGTCTTGTTACTCAAGAATCGAGCAGGAGTCATCCTGAACATACCGTAATCGAATTTGGGAAGCGTTCACGAACAAAGGTAAAAAAACATTTAGATATGATTGGGTGTGAGATCAATGAAGCGTTAGTCAATAAATTTGCTGAAATAGAACTGTAACCCTGGCCGGGGCAAGATTATGTACTACTGATGGGCCCCAATAAAAAGTAACCTACAGTGTAATGCCTCACTATGAAGAGCTCCGACTAAACAGATTATATGACTACAGAGAATTGTGTTTAATGTACAACTCTGAAATAGTTTGGAGAACATGTGCTAAACTGGCGACACAACAGGAACGACCGGATGAGACACAAGCACATTGTTTACACTTTTCGGGATGGCTAACTTTTTGTACTTGGCAACCGCAAGTGACATCGGTTGCCAAAGGAGGGGTTTTACACCGCCAGCATGAATGAAATTTGGTGCTGGTGACATTTTAGCGAAACGGACGTTGTGATTGAAGTCGAGTGAGTCGTAAGCAATTGTAGGTGTGATTGTTGAAGAAAGTTTGTAATGTATATGTGTAACTTGAAAATATATTGTATGATAGTAATAGGAGTTAAGGGAGAAGAATATGAAAACAAGATTGCTCGTTTCAGAAATGGTAGAGTCCATGGGAGTGTAGATCCTGATAAACGAAACTGAAACTGGTATACATAGAGGGAAGTACAAAGTGGACATGACAATCAGTTATGAGACCAAAGCCCTTTAACAAGTAATCACTTGTTAGTAATAGCGTTAGAGGTCGAACGTTAATCACCAGCTGTCCACCTGACCACGTTGATTGAAGATTTGAATTAACATCACAGAAGTGTGCAAAAGTATCTCATTGAAGACATTCTCCTGACAGATTCAAGCAATGTGTTTCAAACTGAACATACCTTGACGCCAAAAGCCTGTTGTTTTCACTTCAGCCGACAAAATCGGTGTTGCAGCTTCGGCTTTGAAGATAGAGACTGTGATTAAGAGTAAGATTGTTTCTGAAAGGTATGCGGTGGTTTGTGTAACATCATGTGGATTAAAATGGGCTCGTCTCTAACATGTCGATCGTACATAAAGAAAAGGCCAGATCTAAGCAACCTCTCTGAGCAAGGAAGTGCACGCGGTGCCAAACATGCTTTTTGACCAGGTACTATGTTTCCTCATTCAGAGAGTTGTCTATCACAAGGACTGGTCGCCAAGCCTGGAGACTTAACATAAGTCGAAGGCATACGAATGACGTGAATAGTAGAATGAAACAGCATGGTTGGAAAATCTCGAACAACCGTGGCGAATTCCTTAGAACCAAGATAACTTTCTCTGTCATTTTGGTACGCTTAAGAAACAGGCTGAAATCTTCTGATACGCTCGTTCCCAAGTTACTCAGAGAGACCAAAACAGGGAGGTTGAGCTACGTCAGACAGAATTTCACGTGCACTATGAAAGATGGGGAGAAAAGACAAGGTCAATGAATTGAATACTACTGTGTGAGGTTTCAGAGATTCTCTGACAGAAAACCCGGGAAACCAACAGGTGAACAACATACACTATTAAATCTACTGAGCAACCGAGGTGGACAATATATGGAATAGCCTTCTGATGTCCTTTAGTGCATTATTAACAAGAAGTTACTACACACATTATTGCACCAAAAAGCATTCCAATTAGGTTTGAAAGACAACCTAGGATATCTATACTCTTGTCCATTACTAAAGCACAGCATGGCAAGCAGTTAGCCAGATATACTACCAGCCCTCGTATTCTGACATAGTCTGGAGACATTTAACACAAATCTTTAAACAACTAAAAATTGGAAGCGTAACAAAATGATAAAAATTCTTTCACTCGCTCCAGGTGACTGAGTGATCAGCAATAACAAGCAGATTTTCTAAAAAAAATCAGTCGACTATATCTACTTACTCAGCCGGACCTGTCGTCATCCATACACAAATCCAAACTGAAACTATCGAAAAAAGATGTTCACAAAGGCGCTCAATCTTCTGTTTAGCCTGATTATTGTGGTTAGAATCAGACTGCACAACTTAATACTGTCTTCATGTATCACAATCAACAACTCAGCAGATTACCACCTCACTCAACCGCTTACACATTTACCGAAAGGGATTGCCCGAATTTCAGTCTAATACCCCATGCTTCATGATCCCAACGTTAGCAGGAACAACTTCCTGAGGTCGAGTGGACTGGTCGTCTATATGATCCTACAATCTTGACAGCACATTAATCAAACCCACATACGAACGGCGTCACACACAAACCACTCTACTGAGACCGAAAAAATATTAACCTATGCGAAATTCGTCAACCTCGTATGCAATTTAATCTACAGTACGACCTGACTAAATATACAGATGAAAAGTTGTGGAGCTTAATTGGTGCAGGGTGAACGCCACTATCATTTAGTTGCCTCAGTCACAGTTCTGCTGGATTTTTCACAACCGTATATTACGAAAAAATGCTGAACTCCTTTCTGGTCGCTACTAGTGTCTAGTGGTAGTATCGCACACAATATGTTCAGAGGACAGGACCATGGCCCCGACCACAATTAGTTGGAGCGGTCGCCTGGCCAACAAACTGTTAATCCTGTGCAGCCCTTAAATGACATGAGATGCTCACGCTTCACATCGAACTGTTGGGATTCCTCACAATACCATTCCAAAAATAAAATTATTTCAGTCCTATCTGTAAATGAGTCTACAAGTATTTTGCATAAAGGGCGCCTAAAGCCGATAACTCTTTATTGTTCACACTGGTACTTTCGGATCACTGCCGTTGTTCTTGATACATCACTGAAGTATATGGTGTCCGATAAAAATTGCATTGTCAAATTCATGATGGTTTTAACCACGTGAATATAGTACCGACCTCTGCATGAGGACCACTCCGTTATAGAGGCGCCCAGATAGAATTTGGAATGTTCTATGGAGCTATCAGGCATCAGAGGTAGGGCACTGAGTGCGCAACAAAGCAAACAAGGACTAGAATCAACGAAATTCGGCAATGTAAACGAATGAGAGATTCTATAACCACGGCCGGGTATATTAATTGTTTTTCAAAACATATGCCAAAATGTATGGGTACCCCACGGAAGCATTTCAGTTGACGGATGAGCTGATATTATTTGCAATGGAACGAAATAGTCACCTGCTTCCTCAACATGGTTTGCATGTAGACTAAGCAGAGACAGCTGTCAAACAACAACTGATTGATGCGTATACGTCATAAAAGCGAAGTGCAATGAGGATGAAGAATTTTACAGTATGATAGCTGATCTTCTTTCGGCATACTGTACACATCTGAAATATGAACAGAGATGGTAACCCTCCTTTAGTTCAGAGTTCATTTAAGTAGGACGATCAATTTGTCTGTTTTCTGGAGGCGATCGTTTTAGGGGACGAACATATAATTACTCGGATTCCAAGATTTAGCAACACTTCGCTGGAATGTTCACTGCATGGTCAGAGTGAGTTTCCGCTGTTAACTCAATTAGTCTAATACGTAAGTTCTAGCTTCCTGGTAATACTCTGTAGCTGGGCTGGTGGAGCACATGCTCCGTGAAGGCACTTGTCTCCTGTCACTGGTTCAAATCCAGCCAAGACCTGCATTTTTCTTGATCACAAAATTTGTCATACTACTCATTGGTATCAAAATATTCCAACAGTAATGACGTAAGACAATTTTCAACAACCAATTTCTAAGTCACAATTTCGACTGCATCGCCTTGAATAAACCGACCATGAGAAGAAACACAAGCACTGATATACAGATTGAGAGTAACACAACGTTAGGAGTTGTACTATTCTACGTTTCAACCACCTCGGGAGATCTTCCTCAAGAGTGTTTTAATCGGAGCACGAGAACTCTGACCAACATATGGACTGTCGGGGAATTAAATAACTTACAACTTTCCCAACTGTCGATAAGATTTCTTTTTTAAGGGAAGTGGTGAACTCGAGTCAAGCCTGCTGGTTAGAGTATCTTGGATGTGTATCGTCTTGCCAGTGTGTGGATTTGAACACAAACCATGCTGATTGCCAGACGAACACATGTCCGCCATCTTATCGACCGCATCTCAAGCCTGACCAAACAGATGAACGCTGGCACTGCAATACGACTGTTGGTGGGTGATGCTGAGAGTTATCGACCGTCTCAAAAGGAGACAGCAAGTGGCTTGTTACATCCAATCGACAACCCCATGATTAGGAATTGCTGTCGATGGTTGTACCACATCTGTTGAGCGATGACCTTTGCCTATTAATGAGTAGCAGAGGTGTGACACTTTGAACACCACCTTCACATAAGGCAAACTTAAGTCCCGTTTTTCAAACCGGAGTGAGGCTCAGGAACAATGCGTGAGAAAACTAAGGCTGCAGTCAACAGCGAGTTGTGTTCGATCTGAATTAGGAGCGTTAACTGATTGTTTCCTATATCAAGCAATAGATTGATGTTCAAAGCGATTGGCATAAGGTTCGAGGTGAGTAAACAATGATTTGGTATTGAGGAATTAAAGGTACAGGTTTGACACAACAGGTTGGGTTCAGTTTCTGGGCTAGGATCCTTGTAATTTATGGAGATAGTCGCTAGAGAAAATAACTGCTAACTGAATTTAGTGGTGTGAACGTTATCATTGTTTAGCTGAGCTGTCTAAGAAACAGTTCCAAGAAAAGAACGCCGCCTGGCACTAGCTTTCAACTTAGTGGGTTTTTCGTTGGCTATAGAAACAATGTTTTTGAATGTGCGAAATTGACGGAAGGATTTTTCTGTGAGGCCTTGTTTCTTCCTCTCTTTTTATATTGGAAAAATGAAGGTTAGCCTTTTTTTTCTGTTCCACTGGTTACATCGAAATTAAGCATCAGAGTCAACCACTGATGCACCGCTGTCGATGGTCTTGATGTATAATGTACCACTGAAACATCGCTCGTTCCAAATCTAAAGACCATTTTCCAGGAAATAAAGTAACCTCTCTATACATAGACACTGCAAACATTTATAACAAACACATCATTCGGAGCGTAAAAGCGTAGTGGTTCCATAGAAAGTTCAACCAGTGCACCAGAATAGTTGCTGTGGCACAGTAAATCGATTTCCAGTTCGGTATAGCGCAGCGGATTAAGGGAAAATATCCGAGTATACAGTTAGCCAATCACATTACTCACTTGGTAGGAGTGATTCATCTGGGCGCCACCTTCCGTCAGTCACTGGTTTGTTTTTAAACAAGACAGATCAACCTTTTGGGATGTCGTTGTAAGTACATGGCTTTGTGTAAGTGGTAGTAACTGTACGAATTTGAGCAAACTAACATTTGTCCTATTCACACCGTACAAAAGGGTATTTAAACGGCTGACACGGTGGTCATACGAAATGTTCAGGAACAACGCCGGCAAATTGTGCTTGTAGTGGAGCATGGGAGAAATCCGTAAGAAAGACAGTTCAAGATAAGGAAGAATGAAATCTCTATGAACAGAATTTCACGCAAGCTTAAGAGTTGCTTGGTATGAGTATGGTATGTTCACATGTGGTGAACACAGTGGAGATTATTGGACGAATCACAGAGAGACCTGTCGTGAAGTTTGTTACAGGCGTTGTGAACATTGGGAACAACATTGCTGGTAAGCAAGATGAAAGAGTTTACCCGAGATATGGAGAGACTAGAGCGAAAAACATAAACTAACGAAGTTTCTTGCTAACAGTCCGGTGAATATAACCGGGGTAAAGTAAAGTCGGTGTGACAACCCATAGCCCAAAACGAAGTTCTATAAGTTGAAGGGGAGTATTTTAAGCGACAGACGTCAATAGCGTACTGTGGTAAAACTGACAAAATCAACAGGTTAGCCTTCGGAATATTAAACACATTTTGAGGTTAGTATGATGGGTGATCAAGTGGACAGGGGAGTCGAACGAGGAAAGTATCCACCAGTTTGATACCTTGCTCTAGAATACGAACGACCACCAGAAGGTTTGAAGGAGCTAACATTAGCTGACTGCTTTCAGATTTCCAAACACTTCTGTTTATCCACTATGTAGAGCAGAACGATTTTTCTTAAAGAAAACGGCATCCGTAATTAGATGAAGGGTAACCACGGATTTGATGTTTTCTAAACGGAACCAACAGGCTAGTCACATTGCAAGCATCAACAATCCGGTCAACAGAGTCCAAGTTCTAGATCGTCCTTTGGGCAGACGCAAAAAGCTAGATGTTACGTACTAGATCATTGAATGACGAAAACGGGTACAATCAAATTGAAGTCCAGATAGCAATTATACTGGAAACTTTGCTGGAAATGTAACCAAATTTATGATGAACAGAAACCGAGATGTGTACCGACCGAATAATGAAGAGTGACATGTACCAGAAGAGAAGCACAGAAGGCAAAGGGATTTAAGAGGGAACGGAACAAAACTGTATGTGAAAACCGTTGGAAATGAAGGTCAAGAACCATGAGCCCGACCATCATGTTCCACTTGATTAAAGCGACTTATCCAGGATTTTTCTCATTAACATTTGTTCTGATAGTCTATTCACCGAATTCTTTTGATCAAATTGACTAGTTTGTGAAAAGGTACTAAGCCGTAATTGTATACAAACACGTAAGCAACAGTTAACGAGTTTTACATGGTTGGAGTCAGAAGCTTTAGGGGAAAACATCTGAGGACTGCTACACACATTCAGAGGAATGTAGTACAGGTGTTTTACGTAGTATCAAATGTACGTAGACAACCCCTTCCATGCAGTGAACTCTCCGTTCTGTAACAAATCTGGAAGTGGGACACATTTTAATTCCCATGAACCCGAGAATTACTTAAAAATGAGCCAGATCGTATGCTGTTCGCAGAAACATGCACCTGCATGAAATAACACGTCTGGTCCTTAGAAAGCCGGGTGGATAAGCTCCATTATTAGCGATCAGTATCTCGTTGGTTCATTTTATGATATCACAGCACCCAATTTTTGTGGTATGGACGATATCACATCTTACGAAAGACCGTTCTAATATTTAGTCACAGCTAACGTTAGCTCGAATAGTGAACGGAACCAGCGACTCATGATCGATTTCAGTATCAAGTAAACCCACAAATGTTCACTAGAGTTGAGCTCCGGTGACCGTGATAATCAGTGACATATTCGTGTTTTGATCCTCATGGAATTTGCAAACGACTTCGACTCGATATGCAATACAGTCCCCAAAAATATGCCTACCTACTTCTGGTGGAGTGCGTTCCATGAGAATCAGGAGGTATGAATGGTCACCACCCCTGAGGCACAAAATGTGTTCCCCTACGAAACCACGCCCCGTAGGTGTACTGATTCAGCTGTGTAAGAATATACCACTGAGTTTTTTCGAGTGGCTCATATCCTGATTTCCGAACAGGTTTCAGTAACAAAAAATTATCGCTTGATAAGTGCGTACAACCTCTTTTCAATGGGCATACCTCTCCACCACTTACTGCAAGCGAAAGCCTAACTAGGGAGAAGTGAGTAGCATGGTGCCAGACTGTGTGACTGGAACTTAGTGAGTCGGAAGAATGTCTAGTATATTTGGGCTGAGCTGATAATCAGGTCGACAATAGGGACTAATGGGATTAGCAACTGGTATACACCCATGCCCATCTTTCATTCAACGGTTGAAAGATTGCCAACGTCAGTCTGCTTCCTATAGGATTGGAAATTGATTCATACATTTTGGTCCTGATCGATAGGTCAAAATCGTCCGGAAACCACCTGTTTCAGTTGGGGAAATAGTTACAGAAGTTCACTGGGAACGGACGTGAGTCTGATCCGTCTCCAATAAAAACGCTGACACCTAAGATGGGCTGAGAATTTGCATTCCATTTCAGAAAGTGACCCAAATTTGAATACTTTTCGCATTCAAACAGATCTGTCAGTTTCACTTTTACAGAAAGGACTAATCTCGAGCTTGGCATGTGAATGTGGCGTTCGACTAATAAACACTCCAAATCCGATTACTGGTCAGATGTATTAAAGATAGACGCTGCCAAATTGACCCGCCAGTTACGCTCATGAGGTTAGCGAGTGAAAATGGCAGGGGAATTGGTGTATTATCGTTCGAATGTGATCATGGCCGCCAGTACGCTCGTCTCACAACAAGAGTGGTCTCTGCCCGAAACCTATCGCAGACAAGAATGAATATCGGCAATAGTGAAACCACAGTCATACGCTACCGTATGTTTCGGGCTAATTGAAAAAAGTCATCTGAACGTGAAACCGACTATCAATTCAAATTCCCCGGGAAGTTTAGCTGCGAACTGAAATGTCTGTGATTGATGCATTCAAAAGCATGTGATCGGAAAGTAAACACAAAAACCGATTCACAACAGGTTCGCCGCCATCGCGCTGATGTTAGGACTAACGGTTCGAATAGCTCTTCTGAAAGTTCCACATATGAACTATGTGTCAAAAAAGGCCAGATTCGGCTTTGAGAAGATACCGGCGGGTATAATTTGCTGTATTATTTGAGTTAAGACGAAAACGCGGTGTTATTGTAATGAAAATCGGCAACATTGCAATTTTCCCGTTATCTAACTCGGTGTTTCTAAGGGTTCAAGAAAAAAGCCATGGCGTGTTTAACAGAAATTAAAAACCTCGATTTAGGTCCGAAAGCAGTAAATACATGTAACGCAAACGAAGGAATATCAGCGTTGAAAAGGAAACCAACATAAAGCTAAGTGATACCTGCATTCGATTATTCATTCACAACAGCCATGAGTCTGACCAGAAGGTAGATACTGTGACTCGGTCCGCCGTGCACCACAACAGCAGCATGGAGTAACCTAGAAGAAAACCACCTCATTCACTGACAGCATCGACTCAACACTAAATAGGTGAGTCGACACCGAACTGATACTCACAATGGTATTCCTCAGAGTTAAACAACGCACAACGAAAAACACGACTGCGATGTCTTTCTCGAAAGAGATGTTTGAAAAGAAGGGTGAACAATACCAACACTAGCTACTGGGCATGTTCCAATACAGTTTCACTTTTTTTGGGGTAACGCCATCCACAAGTCTGAATCGAAAACTAGAATTTGGCTAAAACCACTTCGGACGCAGCGGTTAAACTATTCCCCGAATCCTTTTGGCAATAAATAAACCATAACTAGAAGAAAAGTAGAATAACCCGAAGCGACCGAGAAGGGTTTTCTGTGAAAACCTGTGCAGATAAGATCTGGAAAATGAACCAACTGTCCACTGAAAGGTGCTGAATCACGACCAACGGAGAAACCTACCCAGCAAACAAGTAAAGGTTGGGTGCTGTGAAACCAGGCCAAATAAGATAAATTAATACCAACGTCTTTCGTCAGCATGGTTCGCTTAAAACCAGGAACGCTGAGCTACAAATTCACCCGATCCTCAATAAGATCAATTCATCATATCGCAGTTGGGATAAACAGTCGACGCAACTCAAGATCTCTGAATCGATGTCACCCGAATACGTGCAGAGACCGAGATCATACTGTCCGTTTGACTTAAACATCTGGTCTGTGAAATAGTTCCGACGACTCACCATGGTTGTTTGCAAACGCTCCATCCCGAGAAATAACGCATCCACGAATACACAGAGCAAGCGCGCACGGACTCAGTGATACCCGTGAATAATCCTAACAACCCAGTCGCCTTCCGGTTGAGTTTAGTTTCTCACCAGTGACTAAATCAGGCACTAACTTAATCGAGACTCTAAGAAACCTGCAGGATCTCGTTCCAATGAGAGATGGTGTGTACACTAAACACGACTCATTTGCATCAAGAACTTTAATGATGGCTGGAGTTGCATTTATCTGAATGATTTCAAGCTATATTCCATTCAGACATAATGCTGAAATATTCGGATGGTTCAAGAAATGCTGGAATTTGTAACATAATGTGTATTTGTCAAGTCTGCCGGTTATATTTGGGGCATTCATCGAACATATTTGTTAAGTCGAACAATCAGTCCTCTAACTGTTGCTGGCCCAAACAGCCCGCGGTAGGCGTTTGCAGCTGCCTTATCCCAATATGGCCAGTTTTTCAGAATGACTGTCCAATCTTGCCAGCTGGCACGTGGGCTAAGACAACGAAATGGCAAAGCTAAAGCGTCAAGATGTCCCCCCCCCATTATCGAAAAATAACACTCGTCAGCAAAACTCGAATTTCTGCCACCAAACACAATCGTTGACCCAGCCTATGTACCGGGGTGTAGTCAGCAATCTAAAACGGTCCTACCGACAGAAAATTCTGAGAAGTCTGATGGATGTGGATGACGAAATCATTGATTCGGTCATCGGGGGGAAATGTTCCGCGCTAAATTGCCATACTCCGCGCAGTCGGAGTGGTCGACACTATATGGAAGTTTAAACAGAGCAGTTGGAACAAGAAACCTGGCAGATATAAGCATTTCGTATTGACTCATCAGTACCAAATTCACGATACTACAAAACGGTTTTTATATCGGACCGTTGGGGGAATGGGGTGGATAGTCAACCGCGGTGGGCAGAGAAAGGTCATTAAGTCCAAGGCAAGGTCAAGTTCACGAATAATTGTTATTGAACACACAAGGCCGGTTTCAGTCGATTGATTGTAACAGTCTCTGTAAACCGCAAGAATCCTGGATTGGAATGACAGTAAGATTTTGAATGCACAAGCTGGGTGGATG
Organism: Paragonimus westermani; assembly: GCA_008508345.1. Taxonomy (NCBI): domain Eukaryota; kingdom Metazoa; phylum Platyhelminthes; class Trematoda; order Plagiorchiida; family Troglotrematidae; genus Paragonimus; species Paragonimus westermani. The sequence continues at coordinate 19,864 of QNGE01004870.1, read as the reverse complement.
ACGTGACTTGCGACTGCGGATACTGGTTACTTGCGTGTTTCAAGGTCAGTGCCATTCTTCGGCAGGACGGACCCATGTAGGCAATTCAATTTGAACATTAAGACCTCTCGGTTGCTTATATTTACATCCAAATTGGTAGACAATGAGGTGGCATCGACAGATTGATCTCCTTTGATTAAAAGCACAGGTACCTTCTGGGTCCGAGCTAATGCGCGAAGTTCAGCTACGTCAAATGTTCGTTTGGTCTGATTCATTGGTGTTCGCTTTGGTTGATGCATACTATAGCCACTTTTAAAAGGCGATTCTATATAAGCCTTCTTTCTTCTCACAGTGACCACTTGTTCTGACTGCGGTTTCTATACTTGTCTATGAACTTTTCAGGACAACCATCAGATTGTAGTACACGTGTTATCAAGCCCAATCCCATCACCAAACTGTCCTGTGTACACATTCGTCTTGCTCATGCGAATAGTGTATTCCCTAAGGCGCGTTTGTAACGGACCGGAGTGAAACCACTGAGGTTCACGTATTAATTGGAACGTGGATTTCCCATAGACAACTCTTTTGATGCAGACATCTTCCTGATGACTTCTGGGTATGTTTAAGAACGGCATACAAGTATCATCCCCAGTTTCGCGTTACTTGCAGGTTGGGATGACAACTACTTAAGCGCCGCATTAAGCCTATTGTCTGTTTAGGTCAACTGAACATTGCTATATCAGCGACATAGCATCTGTAGTACGATGGCATCGTTATACCGGTGGCTAACTCTTGGTCAATCTTTAGCATGAAAAAATCTGCTAAGACGGGTCCCAGTGGGCTTCCCATGGCTACCCAATCTAGTTGGCGGTATCAGTGATCAGGAAAATGGAAGCTGATGCTTAGAGTGCATAGCAATACAGCTTCCCTCGGAATTTCATTAGGCAGAGATAAATCAAGTTGACTCGTTTCAGCGATCTCACAAACGCAATCAATTGTCACGTGTAGTGGGACATTCATGAACAGTGATTGAACGTCTATGGAGCACATTAACACATCAACAACATTGATGTTGTCCAAGTCACTAATCGGCTCAGAAGCATCTTTATTAGAATGCTTGAAACTTTCGTTTTAATGGGGTCAGAATGGTGAATAACAAGCTTGCCAGTTTACGGAACGAAGAATTTGTCATCGCCAGAATAGGCCAAAGCGGCATTCCAAACTTGTCTTAGGAAGGCGGTACAATTGAGGTGCCGACGACCCACACGGTTTGTACATCCTCATCAATTATGCGTAATTGCAACAGAAGTTGAAGACGTTATCATATCCGATCTTTTATTTCAACGAAATTGTCCACCGTGTCTACTTGGTGAGACAACGTTTGATTCACCAATATTGGCAGCATCTTCTGCACAGTGAAGGGAATTGCCTTAATTTACATATGATGAAGCGCACATTTGGCACAGCAGCTGTAGTTCCTTGAAACCATCAGGTCTTGCATACAGACAAAGCTATTAACAAAAACTAGGCAACAGTATCTGCAACCAGACATGGGGGGAGTATTGACTCGGATGAGACAACCCAACTCAAGTCATAATGACCTCTCTCCGCTTTTGTCCTCAAAAAAGCAAGTGAGCTTCAAAATAATCGCCTTAGCCAGCATGGATGGATAACGTGAGCGCATCAGTTTATCGACCAGACCGTGCTACGTAAATCCCACCGTTGTCGGCATGAGGGTTGCCCTCCAAGTTAAGAAAGTTACAAGTGATGAAAAAGAGCCGTAAAATCGCACGGAGGACAGTCGTCATAATTCCACCTGGAACTCGGTCAATTGCCCACACAGTTGATGAAAGTAGTTCAGATTTATAAATTAGGACCCAACAAATTCGCCTTATTGTTGTAGGACAGTCAAACGTCAGTGTTGACTGTCGAAGGTGAATCCCGACCGACAGAGAGAAGCAAGGGTGTAAACCTGCGAGGGGGTTTCGCAGTCAGTAGAAATCAGAGGACAGGATTACGAAAGCCCGTCACAACTTGGCGCCCAGATTGGTAAACGCCAAAACATGAAGTGATTATCGTGCCCTTATAGTTAGGTTTTCTTATAGCTACTAGGAATGAAAAAGACAGTCGATAACTAAAACCTAAAAACCAACGGGGATCCCCTTTGCTCACCACAGGAACAGTGACATGTATATACACACTTGAAGCTTCACAGGTTTAGACGGCTAATTTCACTCAATCACAAGTCGGTTGGAATCGGTTCACGTCGGCAAATTGTAAATAATTTTGAAGCCATCTGTTTCTCACAGACTGATGCAGTATGCCGAACTGCTGTGCGCACACGTTCAAAATCAAATATCGGATTCTTGAATTGAGGCCAACACAAAAGGTCAGGTCAATGCACACCTCTTTCGGGCAAAACGGGTTCTCTACTGATGAATCACCACTTACCACCGGCTGACCTGACAGGATAAAGGCAGAAGTTGCCAAGGTTGTCAGCTGATGCCGCTGGCGCCCACGGAAGCGATATGGAAGCCGTTGCTCGTGTCAACACACACAAGTAAACGGAGACCTTAGGCGTACAATTCCGAACGATCCCTAGACTAGGGGCGGGTGACCACCTGATTCCATACGCACCGACCACGGCGAATCGGACGTTCAACTTACTGAGGAGAGACCGATCGAGATGGAGATAACGGAAGAACAACGCGTGCCAAGCTAGCTAACATGACACGGTAAAACAGGAAACAAAACTGCCACATGAGACACTATGGGTAAAATTGCAACGTAAGAGACATACATAGACAAATCGGTAGGTGAAGCGTCCAGCATTGGATGCACGCGCAACAAGGAGATAGATTATCCCTCAGACAGAAGCGGAAACAAAAAACAAGCGAAATAATTGTTGCGTTACGAAACCAAAGGACTCAAGGAAAATGGATCAATTGAAGATTACTGTTTTGCATTTATACACGCACGCACACAAAGATAAGCGCGCTTGTTCGCGCGAAACGAAGGAGGATGATCGAATATGACCGACAAGAAATAAAAGCATAGTCAGAAATATAAAAAGCACACAATTACGCGGCTGCAAGAGAACAGATGCAATACTGTCAAAGGGTGTCTGAAAGCAGACAGCGCACAGACAAAGGCCGACGAGAAAGAATCAGTCATTATTAAAGGCACACGACAAAAAATGTAAACATCGAAATGAAAAAATAAGTCGAAGACACAACACACCAACAAGGACACCTAGCGCGAAAAGTGGTTGTTGCAGTAAGGCCAGAAATAAATCCACAAAGGACAGGTGAGTTTGTGGGCCATGAGTTGAAGATGTTGAGGGAAATGCCCAATTTATTTGCTAAAAAGCACACGTATGAATGGAAAAAATTAAACAAAAAGTTGTATAAGCGTCTTATCAAGAGAAACAGTTAACATTCAAGAGTCACGGAAAGGTGTTGCAACGGTCTGGCGAAAAGTTTAAATTAACTGATGATTTTTCAAGATAAGCCTGATGGCTGCGATGACAGAATCCGCAGATTCAAACCGGTAAACGGAGAATGTTGCAGGCAGGACGTCAACACCAAAGTATTATGTGGCCTCTGGAAAAAAGAAGGCAGATTGGATAGCGAGGAAAAGGGATTAGTCAGCAAAAAGGTAGTTGGGAGAATAGGGAACTTTTGCAAAAAAAACACAAAGCACGATCGCCGAGAACCACGCTTCCAAAGATCAGGAACGACATGCAGATTGCTTCGACTATAGTTACCGCCCTAGACAAAAAATGGACACTTGTGTTTATAACTATTTGTCTCAGTTTCCGCATGATTGAAATTTATAGCATGCATCTAACCCTCTCCATATCAGGGGTAAAAGCTAAATGCGTCAATCACCAAACACATAAAAAAGTGAGATATATACTGAGCCCTCAGCTCTCTGGAGGAAGACACGAGAGGATCAATCGGTTAAGTGAATGGAGACAGTAGGCTGTATTCGTCATTGAGCCTGGGTCCTTGTGATTCACCCAATCCCCAGGTGGACGCGTTAAGATATGACAGCCAATTGGAGTCAATGGTGCGAACGTTGTTATTGTTGTCGACTGACGGAGTTGTCTGTTAAGCAAGTGTAGTTAGTGAACGTGATGTGGGCATCTTCATATTGACTGTTAAAGCCTAGTCGTAGGATTTTAGTCGTAGTTCCAACCCTCCATTCTTATTTTAAAGTCAGTACTTGGTATTTCTAACATGAGTATGGTGCAGATAAGCATCAATACCAATTGCTGCTGTACTGTTGTCGATGATGATCGAAAGGAGTACTAGAAAAAACGAATATGCCAATGTTTGGAAGCATTGTTGTGAGCTCGAACGGTTCCAAACGAACGGCGGCGTCCAAAAAGAAGATCGACCGTACTATACTTCTTCACTTCATAAAAGCAGCTGTTCACTTTCGTCCGAGTTAAAAATCGAAAAGGTGAACACCTACGATGAAAACTTGCGCAAAGACAAATAACAAGATGACACATCCCGGCGACCTGAAACAGTCAATAAAATCGGGTTTCTCACGCACGCAAAAGTGCTGAAGACTTCCAACGGAGGCACAGTTCTAAAGCCTATCATTTTGAGCGATTTTCACTGAGAAATCGACAACGGAGTGAACTGTAAACGAAGGAACTCATCGAACATAACAGAACTAACCTGTAATAGCCGGAGACAAAGAGGGATCATCACTAGAGAATTTTAGAATATCATCCTTTATAAGTTTTCCGTCGACTCGTTCGGTCTCATGGAGTGTAGTAACCACGTGGCCGCCCTCAACGAGCGTGCGCTTTTCAGAAGAAGTTTCAATGGTCTTGATCGTCACGGTGCCCTCACTAGAAGAGTAGAAAATAGATAATACACATGAATAAATATTACTCTTGCAGTCCAACTTTTTTTTAGTGTTTATGCTCACCTACTAACGAAAACTTGAGGGGCACAGGCATATGGAAAATGCATTTTCCGGCGTGGCCCATTCTTAAATGGTACACTAAAAGTGAAAATAAGAGGAGCTTGACATAACGACGTTTAATCGAATTACGTCCCAGAGACCATTACCCAAGCTTAATGATACCAACCAGAAAAATTATACTAGAGTTGTGAACGGGGATCGAGTAACGGATGCCAACAACGATGACCTTTTACTTAGAAAAACACAAAGTGTAAAAGGCTGTCCGGTGATTCCGTTGACAGATCAAGTAGAATCTACACAAATTTAGATCCGTGTGTTGTGAATACACGTATAATGCTACTTGATGCGCTCAACAGCAAAAAAAGCACACATACAGGAACAGCCAGCCATCAACCCGATAAGATGACGTGGTTGGAAAACTGCAGCCCGTCCTAATAGGGACCGGGGACATTCTAGATGACAGCCTCTACCAAAAGAATCAAAGAACAAAAAATGAGTACACTAAGACATTAGAAGAACCCGTGATAGTTTGATTGCACGCATACCATTGACTATGGCGTGTTATCATGTCGAAAAGCGTTTCCAACCAGCGTTCGAGTGAACACGAAGTCCAAAAACTTGCAGGTGATGTACAAATTTTACTCTTTGGAGCAACTAGAGCTCTCATGTTTCGCAGAGACATCGTTACTTGGTTACCTTGGAGTTCTGCCCAACCGTTGTTGATCTGGACGAACGTACTCCGGCATAGCAAACACTTAGCTGGCACGCGGGATGCGCGGTCGCGCATCTAAAGCACTGGGAAAGAAGTGATCGCGAACTGCGGTGTCCATCATGTGGTTATCTCACTTTATGCAGGTGAACTGATTGGGGCATTGATGGTTAAAAACAAGTCCGATGACATGTTTTCAGCAAATGAACTGCGATTTTGAATCGTAGAGAAAAAATCGCAACAGCAATAGTCAACAGTGGCTGGACAGCCTTCCAACGCTATCGATGATGCAAGCTGGTACGGGTAACATGCCTTCATGATATTCTAGCTGATACTTCCTCAGTAAAATTAAAAATTGACAAGATGGCGCTATTTAAGTAGCAGAGCTGCTCCATTCACAGGCTGCAGCAAAGATAGCCGACTATACTTTGAAATCGCAAAGCTTTTCAAAATTTCAGTATGAACGTTTTCTGTAGAGAAGCAAAGTGAAAAATGTCCACATATTCCACGTTGGCCAGTTTACCATCAGCAGAAAACTCTACACCATGATGACTGAGTTTCAAATGTGTCCTCTGGAGTGTAGTTCAAGATAAAATTGATGAGGGAAAAGGATTTCGAACACATCTAGCGGGCACCATTCAGAATGATAAACACCAGAGCCAATTGTCCACAGACGTTCACCTAGCCCAAAGAATGAGCACAAAAACCTTCACAGATTCACCGGCTTTCCTGGAACTTTTCCACGGGGGGATCCAGAGAATGTAACGAACAAGCATATCGGAGACAACTTTCGACTCTAAAATATCACGGCAGTTAACATTTTGCAAGTGTCAGGGTCTTAGAACCTATCACATGGTAAAAATATGAACAACGTAAACGAGGATTAATGATAATTCTGACTGTTCTTCATGAATCCGTATCTGCTTGAATTAAATGAGTCGATTTAATATCCAGCCAGAGTAACTTGAACGTGATAAACACAGGACGATGGCCCTTATGGCTGATACAGAATTGTGAATATAGAAGTAACCATTAATAAGTACTAATACAAAGGCACCTCTTTAGTCCCCGAGTGCTGCCAGCACTATGACCAGTCACTTTTCAATAGAACTGGGAGGAGGTTTCGACGAGGGCGCTTGTTACGCTTCGACAGTTTGAAGTCCAAAAGCACTTCTTTTTCGGGAGAAAAAATATTACAATGCAATACAGAGCAGTCTAGAACCCACTGAATAAGTGATCCAATTTAAGCCAACTGAAAATTCCCTCACAATGTTTAGTACACCAACGAAATTGATATGATAGATGAGCTAATCCTTTCAAATATGGTCTCATTAACAATGAGTAGACTGCCAACACAACCACAAATCAGGGAAAATAGTAACAAGGCTCTTTCGATCAAATGACGCTGCGCACTGACCTTGCGTGTGTTTTTAGCCAGCTTACGTCCAAGTTCTAGGGGAATCGAGCGACGCCGCCACGAAGTCCAACGACGTGACAGAAATAGAAATCCGCCATAAATGCACAACTTCGAAATATAGCTCTCCACATTAAGCTTTCATATACCCTGTGGTTTGTTTCTGGTAGAGTTCGTTCACTTTAGTTGTCCAGGACAAATCTGGTCGTCGCTGCCACTTGGCAAACGTTCCGCATCTTTTTTGTTCGACATGGTAAACTGATTTGCATCCAAGAATGCACAACTTATAAGTGACAGAACAGAGCCTATGAAATTACTGGAAAACGTGTGGTAGTCTTTAAACAATTGAAACTGCCTTTAACTGGCTAAAATACTGTTGATTCGAGTTCACAGCTAGGCTACATATGGCGGGGATCTCTATGTGACAATCCTTCCGCTCGTGTTGAGATTCGGTAATATATATAGTGGTCGCTTACTATCATCACCGCGTTCTGCTCAGCCACCAGCTACTCCTCTCCTACACAGACAACCAAGCTGGACGGTCAAAACACTTGGTAGCACGAGTTTCCGAGCGCTTGGTCTGCCTTAGAAGATCAACGACAGCAGCGCACGAAGCAACCTTAGGAGAATAGAAACAACTGTTCGAGGTAACGACCGTGCAACGCTTTTCAGGTCGAACTGATGGGTGAGGTCTAACAGGGCTCAAGAGGTTTATCACTGAAATCCGAGTGGGTAAACACTGATCTGCTTTGAAACTTGATGTGATCCTAACTGCAGCTGGATTGCACGATTCAGCTTCAGCAATACCAGGGGAACTGAGACACTTTAATCGACAGTCATTTAGAGAGCCTAAATAACATACAACCGTAAATTCGTATCTTAGGGATGTGGCACCGGAAGTCCCAGATTTGAGAAGGTGCTGGTCAAAACAGTCCGTGGGCTAATTTTTTGAAGAGTTCGAATATTAAAAGTGCCACCGTTTACGTGCTGCCTTGCCATGAGAAAACAATAATCAGAAAGGGAATCACTTGAAGGTGCGGGGGAATCGGGAAAAGTGAGGAGGGGAATCGGAAGCAGTTGGATAACGCGTTATCGGAAGAGCGATACTACATGTATCCCGTCAGGCTGCACTGAAAAATTGGCTCCACAAGTAAAACAAGTTTAAGAAACAACCATCCCTCCCTTAGGCACTGATCCTTCTGGTGGGGCTCATCGTTTTTAATAATGAATGACGTAATGATGGTAACCCAGTAGAAATGGAAACACTATGGTCATACAGACGGAAATATGACGGTTTATAGACGAGACCGACATACCCATTCAAATACTCTTTGATTGAATCCATTGTCACATCACCAGCGTGGGGAACAACACTGGAGTAACACCGCTCAGTTAAGGGACCAGCTGTTTCCATTGCTTCTGCAGCATGCACTTCGGTCGATCCATTCACAGTGCCATCAGTACACGGCTGAGGTTCCACAACCTGGAAAGCGCATACATGCGAAATACGGGCAGTTGATATTCGTGATTAACCATCAAACAACGGAAGAGGGGAAAGAGCGACAAATAATTTATTAAACAGCTAGGCCTCAAATGATTAACAACCGGTTTTCCATAAAGGGGAAAGCTTGTGGCATATGCATCACAACGTGTTTAACGTCATGATATAAAAGGTCTTGTGTGGAACAACTGATTGTCTTAAGGACAGAAGCCAACTGCAGTGATGAACGATTTACGTGCACTAATCCTAAAAAAACACCCACCATAGCTCCTAATGCATCCACATTTTTGACGGCCGCAGTCACTTCGTCAGTTTTCTCCTCAGATTCAACAGCTGGCTGATGAGGACGAGCCCAACAAGGAAGAGAAATATGGGCTGCTAGGGTGTTTGGAGCCCCAGCTATGAGGAAAGCGGGCGAAGACAGGCGCGGAATTGGAGCGAGTTCTGTCACAAGTAGTTGGCAGCTCGTACACCAGAAAACGAAATTAGCGTACGACAAGCTGGCAACACACGGCAGAGGCTGAGCGCAGGGATCCACAAACGGAGCGACTAGCAGCAAAGGAGAAAGAGTGAACGTTGAGTCGCAGAACACTACGAAGACGGTTAACGGCGTGGCTTCCAAAACTTTCTTATCAATCCACCAACTCGTAGATTACCGTCAAGACCAACGGCAAAATGAACCATAGCATGCATGGATACGGCTGAGAGGTGAAGACACATGCATGCAACTGAAACTTAATTTTGGGACAGAATACTTTCGTAGAGGAACGAAGCCTTCGGAAATTACCACATAATGACAAGGGTTAAATTATTTAAGTCCGTACTTTATGTTTGTTTCGAAATAAACGGATACTTCCGCTTAGCGTTGAGAAAAGTGAAGTTTGAAATTGTGAAACGCGATTACGACATACATTAGAGATGAAAAGCCTTAAACGCCGCTGCAACAATTTTATACCCGTTACAATCAAACCTAGTTATTGGGTAAACGAAAGCTAAAACTATATCCGCAAAACACTGTTTGGGTTCTAAATCAACAACTCACTGACACTCACCTTTGAACAATCTACGCAAATTAGGTAACGATAGAACGAAAGCTTTTCCATCGTGCCTGGTTACGACCACGTTCCATTCTGTCCGAGGCTGATCAGCCGTTCCGCGTGCGAACGCTTGCACGCCGAATCCAGTGAGGGACTTCCGGTGCGGTTGGTGCGCACCACAAGGTTTAAGGTCAGACTGTTAAAGGTAACAGGATAAAAACCGACAATCAACAAGATATATTGAGTATGTCGAATTCTATCTCAACACAGACGAACAATCGACTACAATGTTGATTAACTGCGTCTGAGTTACGGTTTTTACGGGACGATAGCACCAAGGAGAAACCGGTTCAGTGATCCGTTGAATACCTCGAGGCCGACCGGTACGAATATAAACAGAACGTTTCATCAATCATCTTGGCCAGTCCGCAGCTTAATCTCCGGTCAATAGAGCTACATTTTAAGATCCCACAGACCAATACCACCAGGGCTCTGTTGGGAGCAATATTTGAAAAATTCTGACGAATGTGACTTGACGATAAAGCACAATGGTAACTGAATGTGGTTGAATGCTCAATTTATTGACAGTGTCTATAATGATGCCTCAACTAAGCGGAAATCGTTGTTGTGCAAAGAATCGAGACAAAGATATCGACGAGGTTGTCACGAGCAGTGCTAATTAAACCAAAATAATGAACACCGTACTCACAGCCGCAGTCGATTCATTCGATGGGTACAAATCAAATGAGATCAATTTGTTGTGAACTTCAAACACCGTTGACGTGTGGATATGTACCCGCGAGGATGGAGGCTCAGTTATCACACTACCAACATCTGTGTTCGGTCGCGATCATCCTAGATAAAAACACTAGTGATGAAATCGCCAGTTTGGACAAGTAAGACGAACTTGCACATTGGGGCCAAATGTCGTTTTGATCAAGAGTTAACGAGTAAAAAGTACGGAGAAAGTGACACACGCGCTGAATTCAATCAATAAAAGCAATGGGTCATTCACAGATCAGTTCCGTTTTGGGAGATCGAGAAGAAAAGCACGGGCCGGTTTTCGTCCAAGCCATTACTATGTCAACCAAGGTTCGCATGCTGAAGCCACGTCGAAATTTACAAACACTTTCAAACTTTGGAGACCCCATTTTTTGAGTCTGCAAACCTATACATTTAGCACGAAAGAACTAAATTAAATGGTAAACGTGTCACAGCACACGAGGAGTTTGTGTAACGCGAAGGGGAAGGATACAGAAGTAGAAAACATACCGATACACACAGAGACTCACAACACGAGCACCGTTGATATCCATTTCCCACTATATCAGTGTCCTCAATAAAAGTTATTCATTGGTCGTAGATTCCACTTAGAATGCCGGAAACGTCTTAATAAAGTAAGTTTCAGTGTCAATGCCTTTATACTCCCAGCCCAAGTTATACGCTGGCTACCGGACTGCCGCTCCCAGCTTAACCTACCCCTTACAAACAAGGCATGGTGTGGCGCGTGGTGGATTGACATTCACAAGATATGACCAACCCAGCAAAGGCTGAGATGGGATGAGTGTGGGTAAGGGGTCGACAGAGTAAGTCCACCTCGAAGACAAGTCAGTGAACTTTAAGAATGCTGGCACGATGTTCGCACTGCATGCCATTAGTGCATCGGAGACACCGGAGATCAAAAACAGACACCGGACATCCTACGAGCAGAGTGACCAGGCTTTCTCGGTGTGCAATAAGACCGTCATTACAATAACACTCTCCGCTCGCCCTTTTACAGAAAGACTAGTGTCATACGGATGCCACGGATGAGGGTAAGTTGGCAAACGCTATCCGGTCTCATCTGACACTTCAGCAACGTTGACACAGCTATAAAGGTACACGCTTTTCTTGACCACCTCCGACGGCTTACCACCGAGAATGAGAGCAGGTTCAAAGTTCTGACAGTTTTACAACACCTCAACCTTGATAAGTGCAAAGACTATACCAAACTGACGAACCGAAGTCTCTAGTCTAAGGTGTTCTGGGCTCTCTGTGGACTCACACAGACTACCGTAACATCCTATGTACACTCAGTGCGTCGAAGCTGAGTACCTGAAAGCAGTTCTAAACCATTAGGTTCGCAGTCTGTAAAGGCTTACTCTAGGATGTCGATATGCTTCACGGGTACTATTGTTCGAAAAACAGCCCCAAAGTGCAGCTCTATCAACTGAACCGATGATCCCGCCTGTTTAAAAACTGTCGGCTTTCTTTACAAATGACAGAGTGTGGAAGTGTGATTAGTACAGCTGCGGTTACGGCGAAACTCTGCTTATCGCCAACGGATGTCGTTCGCATGTTTCGCTTCGTCTGCGAAATACAGTGGCTGCAGGCAACCTCAATCTAACAGGAATCAGGCTGATCCCAAGACGGTTTACACATGAAGTGTGTGAGCCGTTTTTAAGAACAGGAGTTGATGTTAACCAAAATCCAGTTAGTTGAAATGATTTCACTGACCCATACTCTCCAGAATAATCATCAGATCCTCAACAAAGGCTGGGCTTCCATTTATAAAAAGGGTAAAAGGGAGATTTTCTGGGTCGAGTGGTTTGTGACGTTTTACTAGCCTGATCTCAATTGTGGCATCCAATTCCGATGACGAAAAAATGGTAACAGACCAATCAGCACAAAGGGAGTTCGAAGGCGAAAATAAAAGCGGTGCGATCAGCTGAACTATTGTTGGAAATGCTCAGCCCGGCGTCCTAATTGTGGCTGAGGGTTATAGACAGGTTCACCATTGGCTTCACTGATTACATCGTTTACACCTGGCCTCCAGCTACCTGGTGTTCGGATAAGATGGAAAAGTCTTCAAGAATTGCCAGTAGCAGCGGCCTGTTTTATTTTGATAACGCGATGTGCTCATCACACTTCGCGATCCTCTCACACCAATTTCTGGAGTTCCAAACGAGTAGCATCACGAACTGAATTATTCCCGTCGCTGATGCAACGTTCTGGCGAGCGCCGGGAAGTCCAAGTGATCGCACAGAGACCCAGCGGTTAGCAAATAAATGAGCAATAGTACTACGCGAGGTAGTACCGCAGTTATGCATTGAATGCTGTGTATGTGCTCAAAGTGCTTCAATATCGGCGGGCGAGTGGGGACCTGGACTAGAGACAAGCGCGTCCTGGTAACTGAAGAGTGGCTGGACCCTGCTAGTCTGGACACGTCAACTTGTTGCCTTCAACCAATGCGCAATTCCAACTGGGCATACAACAATGCATGATCGGGGCCCACGCAGATGCACCAAAATGACTTGCAATCTTGGAAACATCCAAGCCAACGATAGCTGAAGGTCATGTGGTCAACCTGTGTCCACGATTGAATCAGCGGTGGAGGTTGCCAGATGGCGCACTGATGTCTAGAACGCTGAAAATTAGTACTCGCCAGAAACAGACCGTTGTCATCAGAGGACGGCAGCAAACGGTCGTCGTTGTCCGTTCGGCGACTGCCGTAATAGTATGGACCACCTAAATCACCCCGTCGGCGCTTAGTTTGCCTACTTGAGCGTTCAAGCCTCCGGTCCGTTCGCTGCGCAGTGTGCAAACGATTGGTGGGCTGGAGGTATCATCCTTGATTGCGTCTAGACTACAGCCTGTGTGGGACTATGCCACAATGTTAAACAGGCAGTGTTTGCGGTGAATGCTTCTCAATGTTCTAATCGTGTCTCCCAGTCCGACAGCTGCATATACACCCAGGGCAATTCCATTACCTGGTTTCAGCCGCACGGTCTCCAGACAATCGCACATCACACGCTCATAGTGGGGTGGTCGACGGAGACTAAAGTTGTAGCACTGTGGAGGAATTCTGGGGCCAAGTTTCAACAAAAGAGCAGAGATCGGTGGCGAGGGCGTCCAAAGTGTGACAACTGCCTGTTGACTTATCCGTATGTTTTCGAACAGTATGGATGAAAAGCTTAAATAGATGTCCGAGAAACAAGCAATGGTTTGTGGTGGTCAGAAAAAGATATCACCTTGGTGCTTGGCACACCAATATGATGCTTATGATTATCGCCGCGAGCAACAAATAAGATTTGTCCGAAGCCGAGATTCGGGGCCACCGAGTAAAGAGCTACTTAGTAAAAAAGCGGAAAATGAGACAGCCCGGATTTAGTGCGGTGGGATAAGGCATCGCAGCAAAGTCGGTCGCTGACATCTCAGTTAAAGAGTTACGACAACAACAATAAAACGAAAATTCGTAATTGTGGAGGAAGGGAATTCTTCGATTGCCCTGGCTGAAGAAGGGGGCTGTCTTGAAAGGCACTGCCAGGAGCCTTCGGTTCAAAAGAAACTCAACTCACGAGAAAGTGAGGCGAAAGTCAGAAGGAGGCACAATCCATTGGGGGGTCAGCGACTAATAGCAGGTCGGTTCATATACCCTTCGGATGGAGTCCATCTATCCGGGATGCCTAATGCACCTTGAACGAGTTTGAAACAGAAACAGCGCGAGGGTTCAAGGATTCACCAAGGAAGGCGGATCTGATGTAGCAGACCCTCCTAGTCACGAAATCCAAGCCCAACAGGGTTGTGATGTCGGCCTCCTGTCACCAGGAGCCCATGACCACATTCGTTCGTACGTCCTCCGAGGGGGGGTCCAGTCATCCAATGTACTCGAACACCTGTTGGAGCCTGTGATCACTACACTGATTCATATGTCTACCTCAATATTTTTTCATGGTTGGCGGAGACCGACTTCCTCTCGTTATAAGGACGACTTGCTGTCTGGGGGTGCGTTCTACCGCTGGAGCACCTGAAGCTTTTTCGTGGCTGGGAAACATGCGAAATGTCTTAGTACCTTCATGGATTTCATGTGACACTCTGTAAGAGACGTGGCTGCCAAACGTGAATCTATCACGCTTTAGCGGTACTACAGCTCATTGTCTGCTTGTATGCCGAGAAAACCCTGCCTATTTGGCAGTTAACCCTCATGGAAAACATCGTTTTCCAATCTGCAGCCTGCAGACGCGCCTGGTGGCTTTGAGCTAGCTCATTCATTTGCCCGGGTACTAGTACCGTTTCAACTCCGATCTATAAAGCCTAGGCACAGGTAACAGCTAATTCATAGCTCCGTTACCGCCAGTAAATTAAGCTTTCGTTGAAACATCACATTAGAAAGTTGTACAATATTGGAAAGTAGCACAGAAGCAGAAGAAACCTAGGTTCAGTTTAGGTGGGAATTGTTCAGAGCCTTCCAGGCTGACTTGTTCCTGGATGAGTTGATCGGACTGACATAACCGTTTCATCTTGAGCCAGTTGATAGCGTAGTTGAGTCAGTTAATACGCTTTCGCTTCGGCAGAAATTTTATATACATATATATACCTTTTGATATTCAGTTACTCGCCGAACTGATCAATTTAAGCTCGAACGTTGCGTCACTAAACGAGGTGACACCATCGGTGCGCACAGGTGACCACAGAAAATGGCTTTATAGAATCTACGAGGAATTTTAGGCAGTTGCAATATTCGATCCAGGAAGACATTTGGATGTATCGGACTTTGCTGATAGAGTACCATTAGCAGTAGTACACGGAACATCACATAACAGAGTACTTGCCTCCCCAATTGATTCAGCTGGAGGAGCCTCCACATTCTCCTTTTCAGGCTTTGATGGTATAGGTTCTGTCACTGAGGTACTGGTGCCGCTACTACCAGTGTGGCCTGGTAGACGCAAGCGATCAACGAATTTTTGCTTGTGCAAGGCTCGCAATGATGGTAATTGGAATAACTTGACTTGTTCTTCAGAACAAAGTAGAAGCTGGTGTACTTCCTGAATTGTGGCTGGGGTAGCCGTTTCGACCGGTTCTTCGGATTTCTCAACGGCAGCACCTTCCTCATTTTGAGGTTCAACGTTCGCTTCGGGTTCCGTGATCGGTTTGGGTGCCAGTTCAAAACCGTTACTGCAACACAAAGGTGAATCGTTCGAAAATAATGCGTTAAATATTCAAACAAAATATATAATCAGTTCAGCTGGATGACACTGAGGTTTAAACTGATAATAAAAATTCTCCAAAAAATATCGCAGAAACTAAACATAAACAGCGGCTACGATGCAGACACGACAACGACTGCTTTAGACAGCGCGGTTCAAACTCACTGAGAGGTTGCAGGTTTCACTCAACAGAGCTGTAGGAATCTTAGTGATCCGTTACTGCATTATTGGCTGAGAACCTCGTAATTTTATCACTGTTATGGCTTCTAGGAGCGCCCGGCACGACAAACCTTGTTGACATACGGACTGTTTAAACCGATTTCTGTTGTGACCAAATCATCCCGTATGGGGGCACCTCGAAGCACGCGCTGGTGAACAGCAGTGAAGCTCATGAGCTTATCTAAACTGATACGGATGAAAACCACGATGGTCAACTGTGGTAAGTCTGTGCACGTATGGAACATACGTTTGCTAACAACGATGAGAATGTCTGACGAGAACCGCCGCTCACCGCAACAGCGCCGTGAAATGTCCCAGAATAAAAGTCGTATGGAGAAAGATGAAGGTGGATAAAAACCAGGCTAGACAGTGGAACTTGTAATGTTGTGGGTCTAGGCACGCCTCTAATTGACAAGCTGCCATCTAAGACTGTTTTTGAGTGAGCACGAGGTCCCCAAAGGAATGGGCGACAACTACCCATTTTGCTCAATGGGACCGTCAGTGCCTCCAAATTTTGTGATGAGACTGTTGCTAGACCCCAGCACGACTCTGCCCAACCGTTGGTGGTCTCGGTTAATAACGCTTAGTGTGCCAAACGTTCAGTGGGCATGCGAAGTACATGATCTAACCATAGCCGATTGTGCAACCTGATTAGTTGACCAATTGACCATATGTCCCGAGGGTTAGGAAATAGGTGCTGGCGAACGACCGCGCTGCACGCGCGATCATCCTATTTGATGTGGACTGAGTGGCGGGGACAAAGATGGTCAAACACAGCATCTCTGTTGATATGTTCGTCGGAAGCAAATCATGTTTTTGAACCACAAAACAAAACAGAACGGCCACCAGCACTATGCACCTCTCTCTTTAGGACAACTGGACTTCGTTTCGACGTCAAAGATAACGCAGATTGACAAAGGTGACACCAGCCTTCGATGCCCGTTGATAACTTACCAGCAAGCTGGCGAGATAATGTAACCCACATACGCAAACCTGCTTAGTCTCAGGCGGATTTGACTTGAAATAAAAACGGGGGAACACGACAGACCTGAAGCAGCATTTAGAAATTTGAAGTTGCAAAACACATCCCACAAAAATCAACTCGATCGTTCAGCCCGCCTATCATGGTGTGTGCCTTCGGTAGAGGTGCCAAGCAAGACAGTATTATCTGTATACTCCACGTCGGTCAACTTGGTTACAGAAATAAACTCAACATCAAGCCCGTTGGGTTCCTCAGGCGTACCTTCAAGAATGTCATCCATGATAAATTTGAACAGAACAGAGGACACCTCTAGCGAACACTAAAGGCAGTTGCCCGCGAATTTGGTTGTGGAGTGAGCACACAATGATCTTAACAGATTCACGTATTCTTCTGGAACTTCTTTGCGAAGGAGACAGTAGTGAAAAATATTACGTACATCTGAATCGGAGTGTGGTCAATGCACCATCCAGCTGACTGGAATCTTGATTGTAGTACACCTGCGTTTAGTAAAGCCGGCATGATTAACTTGGACTCGACAGAGATCAAACTGAAGCCCTGGCAGTTATCAAATATTTTGATATCCCTTGTTGAGAACGGGAATTACCGCTGACAAACATTAGTCACGAGGTATTCTTTCAATTTCCAAGAGTGAACTATATATTTCCAAGGGTCAACACGATGGATATGCTTGGAGCAATAATGTTGGCTAAACAATAACGGGCTGAAAACCACCCGAGAGTTCTAGATACGCATGTGCAGAAATTTGAAACATTCTTTTGCTACCTTCCACTCTTCCTTTTTTCCCATTTAGTCCTCTAGGTCCGTGAATCGCCCTAAGGGGTGGTATATCCTCACCGTCATTGAAATCAAGAAGGGAAACATCGTTGTGGTGAAGAATTTGAAAGGTCACCTAGAGGCCTGTTAAGTATTAAAGCGGGACATATGTGGTCCGCAACGGTTTTGAATGAAATCCTCAAACCGAAATTAAGGGTGAATGAAAGTCTTACGTAAGGTCACCTTTGAATTCTAGAGCATTGACATTCGACATTAGGTGTGAATAATGGATATATTTATTCACTCATAACAGAAGGTACTATGGCATGAGCCCCGCTTGTCACAACAGTGACGCGGAACAGCCTAGAGGGAAAACTTTAACAAGGATAAAATAGGACTAAACAGAAGAGCTAGAAATGAATGCAGGTACGCCAGTGATTGGAGCGTGCTGTCATCTCGGATAACATTGTTAATTAGCGAATTAAACGATTAAGAAGACTCCAACCGGGCACGACACCTATCCACTTTAAGTAATTGAATAGTCAGGGCTCTTGTATTTCGTGCTCACAATGAGCAGTGCCCGTTTCCTGGACAGAGGTCCTCGCTACTCACCCAACCTCTTGCCGTCTCCACCGCCCCTGCAATTCAGTTGTTCGGTTGTAAGCACCTAGATGCAATATGGGGATTTTGTAATCGATCAAATTTCCGGTCAGAAACACTGATCGAGATGGCAAAGCGCCGCAGTCATCCATATTCCTAGTTCTGATGTCTGACCTTGCTTTTATTCACTTTAGCCATTTGTCATTCTAACCTATTCAACGACACTGTTGCGGTGAGTGGCGGTTCATGGTTGTAATGAACGAATAGTACTGATTGTGTGAGCATAAAGGTAGAAGTCTTAGGAAATAAATCCCACCGCTCTTTGCCCTATATGCTTCTTTGTAATATCGTTGTGAGGGTAACAAAGCATCGATATTAAACAGATGCATTGTTTTCAATGGTGGTGAATGTCAAAGACGTTAACTTGAAGTTAGCTTGCGCAAAATTTAGTGTCATTTGAATCTAGCTCGTGCACACGTTTGGTTTTACACTCGTTTATACAATATACTCAGAAGTAACACCTGACACGATTCTAAATCGGAAATGACGTAGGTTCCAATATGACGGAAACGCGCTGAAGTCCACAAATCCGCTTACCGAGTTCGCGAGCTTGTTAGAACTGGAGCCTTGCTGGTAGCGTCCAGTATACACAGTCCAATTACAGGGGCATGATGTTGCAGTTGTAGTTCCTTATGCACCTGAACTGTAACAGGACCACTAGTATCTTCCCAGCTCAAAGAATGAGCCATTACACGACCGGTGGCGGTACCCACCCACAAAGATGGCGTCCGAGGAGGAAATGTAGCTGGCTTTTGGGCTGTGGCCGGTATCGGGGAGAGAAGATATGTGTCCGCAAACAGAAATGACCGTACGGAACAGCCTATTTCATTCGGATACAAGTATGTTGGCTCCGGGTGGGTCTCGACAGGAGCGTCGATTACAGGTTCGGTCGGGTCAGGTTTATCTGTCGTTTGCTCGGTTGCTTCTTGTGCGGTAGATTCTGCGTCTTGATTAGATGTGGCCTCTGCAGTAGTTCCTTGTTCCGTAGTAACTGGGCTTTCTGGTGGCAGCGATGCCTGCTCATTCGTCGTTTCTTCCGATGATTTGACAGGCGTAGCCGAGGAGGTCGATGTGCGCAGGTGTTTAAGGCGACGGAAGGATTGCCGCATGGTTGCAGTAATCTGTTTGCCGCGTGCGACGATTGCGTTTTGCATGGCTGCAAAGAATATGCAAACAACACAATACTGAAAGCATGACGAGAGAAACGCTACATAAACGCATCTAAAAATCTTCGCGCTATGAACAGAAACAGAACGTTCATTGCACAATAGCCCGCTGTTAGGTAAAATGAAAGAACACAACGCCAAGATGTTTACGTAGTAGTCTGGGAGTGTTGTATAGGTCACATGGCTGGAGAAATACATGCGTTCGATTCACTAATAGAATTTTTAGTGCGAATAAAGTTGAATAACGAAGAATATGGTTTGAGAAAACCCTACACCCACCGGTTCCTGGACGACTGGACTTCAATGAGGCTTCCGCAGCAGGGAATTTCGCAAGAAAGAAGTCAGTATAAATGGCTGCCCTTAACAACATGTCGACCACAATAAATCCATGGTGCGTCCCGATCGCCGTCAAGTTCCAATTGGGCTCAAAAGACAGCGAAACAACAGGAGCAGGAGGATCGAGTTGAATCAGAGCGGATGGAAACAGGGCTGAACCGAATATCTGGGCGACTC
>QNGE01004869.1:3548-53236 GCA_008508345.1 Paragonimus westermani | reverse complement strand
GCTCGCAGTTTAACGTGGTTCTAATTTGTAACAGGACGGCATAAATATTTCGGCACCATAAGGAAGGCGCTCTTTCACAGAGCACGCGGGATATGTACATAAGGCAATCTAGAGATAGGATGAAATTTGCGGACTAGAACTCTGCAGATAACTCGGTACCCATTAAAATTTAATGTGAATTGCAGCAACTCTGTTTCACAAAAGATGTAAACACCAACTGCACCCAAGAAGACGTTTTAATTTGAACTCCTGTTTCTAGATGGCTACCCGTAAATAATAACACAGAACTGACTAACAGGTACTGTATCTAGGACACACAGCACCCTAAAATTGTGCGTAACAGTCTTACCATTTTCCTTCACTACGAACAAACAGTCTGTCTGTCATTACCCCTATTTTGCACTTACTCATGAAACCGTAGTATGAGCTGCATAAGAAAAACAAGCTGACAGCTAGGTGTTAGTAACAAGATCACACTCCTAGATGGGTGGAAACACAAAAAGTAACACCAGGCGGCTGTATACAGCCCGAATGAAGAAAACCAGGATTATCAACAACAAAACGCATTATCCAAACGAGAGAGAGTCAAGCCTTTTCGGGACGGATGACCAAGTTGGAGAAGCGGTTATTTCGAAACTCATTGAAATATCTCTCAGCGATAGAGATGCGGTCAAAGCCCGTAACGAACAGATTGCGGACAACACGAGCGTTTGAACGAGTCATCACTAGAAAACGGATCAACAGGCGAGAAATGACAAAAAAATCCATGACAAAGGCGTTAACTAAAGTCACAGGATTAGGTTGAAGTATACGCGACGTTTAACTGGAAACAAAGCTGCATTGTGGACTGGAGTTCCAGTTCATAGGCGCGTGCGCGGCGTCGGAACGTAGGGATTGGGCAATAAAGCTATTGCTCTAGTGAACGATCATTCGCTACATTTCGACGTATTTGCTGTGTACTTTAAGGTGACCGAAAGCGCATCCTGTAGTTTGTTGTGGCTCTAACTCTTGAGCTCCACAATCCTCTGTTTGTTGAAGAACAATTTGTTCTGACGTCACTCTATACATATGTCTCGGGAATGGAAATTAGTTACACGCACATGTATGACCGGAGAGTAAGGAAAGTTACTCCGAGGGACGTTACATGGTTTACGTTTCCTTATTGTTATTCAGAGGATTTCAGCTGTTTCAAAAAAATGTGGAACCACAGACAAATAGAAAATATCGCTCAGTTGTGGTTATTGCTGTACTGATGTCCCGATGGTCAAAATTGAGTATAGGCACCAAGAGATGTGTGAGAAGATGAATGACTTCACAGGTAGCATTGCTCAGGAAATGGCATACTATGTGTCCGGCTTTCCGTCGTTGTGTGGTTGCTGCTTCACGTCAGGCTACTTGGGGGAAATGCAGCAGTGACTGTGTGTGAGGGTGGACATGACCTTGATTTCCGCGTCATGGTACTAATGTTTGGCTCAAAGCACCGGCACAGAAGCAGACCAGTTTACCTGGGTGGTCGGGTGGTCGGTGGGTTAGAAACACCACTAGACGCTACAGCTGCCTTCAAGTGTTACCTGTTTTCTCAAAATAAATCTGAATTCGGAATATAATACAAACACCTCAAACATGTGCGGCTCTCACGATTACTGGGATTTCGGACGGACTCTGAGGAAGTTTTCTTAGTTTCCAACCAAGATGCACGGAGTTTACGAACGTGCACCCATGTCCCGTGTCCGCAGTATTCTGAAAAACACAGAGGACACTCGAAACGTATTATACAATACCCTCTGCTGGCATTTTGGTTTGTATAAAAATGCGACGCTTGGGGGCTAGTATTGGTGTAGACCTTCGGCGAATCTTGCTCGTCTCCTTGAGGTGGTGGTAACTTCAGAAGGGTCCCGGTATTCTGAGATATGTTTACTAAACTATGTTCCGTTGAACAGTGTTGGGTTACTGTTAGGTTGTGTTCACGTCTGATTGCATTGAGACAAATTGCTTCCGGGGTGCGCTGGTTTCAGACTGCCCAATGAAACATGTGCGATTATTTTTTCTCTGTGGCGGAATATTTCGGGTCACACTGTATCAGTAGAAACAGACCAACAGAACAACATATGGGTGGCTTTGGATCTATGTATAAATTGTCAATCATTTACAAATGATCAAAGCTGTTGAGTTCCCATAGAGTTTTTAGTCAGCCCCTTTCAAAAAGAAGCATCAGATTCGAGTTCAGCCCTTGTTGGAGCTTGTCCGTAGTGCACATCCTCACTTCGACAAGGCTTTCATGAGGTGACTGCACTGACGACTGCGCCACTTACCTCATATTAGGCACGACCGAATTGTCGTATTCGAACACTCAGTGAATAATACTCAGACTACCATAAAACAGCCGGAGAGGAGATATATCTGCGTTGTTTTGGGCGAAAACACGGGTACAAAAAATTTCCAAAGGGTGAAACAACATAGAAATGGTCCGTTTCGTGGCGATTGGTGTTATATTACTTTTAGATGTTGAGATGTTGAACGTGGATGTATGAACCACAGAGGTCGGAAATTCTTGCGACTTTTACGATGTAAAAAATCAGTTTTCTCGCTTCACGTATTTCTGAGACCACAATCTCGGGTATCGGAATACTTCACTACCGTGTTTTCGGACTTGTATGGTTTACAGAACCGATCATTTCACTTCAACTCGCTTTCTGTACAAATTCTTCAGTTCTCGGAGGATAGAAGACCATTGGGCTTCAAGTCGGTGAATGAGGTGTGTGGACGAAGAATTTAATCCCAGAAGTGGCCAGGACTTTTATTGTGAGTTCCAGCTAGTGCGGTGGCACAATATCATTGTGCGTGAACCAGCAATGAAGTTCATTTTTCGAGAGATTTTTGAACAGAGTAGGAAAAATTTCAACAGGCGTCCCTCAGTACCTCAAACGGAAGCCAGTCTGATCGTTTCCTAGGTCTGACGTGGTCCTGAGCCTCTCTGTCTCTAAAGATTACGGCCACCGTTTTTCTAGTCGGTTTATAGCGATTGCATTTCTTCAGAAATGACATTCCAGCATTTCATCATCCCGTGCTCTGAAGATCGAGCAGTTTCGTATGCGAGAACCTAGGTCTGATCGATGGTAACGGTTCAGAAAAACTTGCTGGGTTTCTCCCAATCGAGGTCCTAAATGATTTTTCGGTTGAAGTCAAGTAGACATCGTTTTCCATCGTCAGGAGCGCCACAAAGAACGCAATGTACAAGTTACTCAACGAAATCAAAAGTGGCCGTGCACGATTTCTGGAGGGCAGGGGTATTCAAATTTAATATATTTTGGAACTTAGGATAGATTATTTATGGGTCGTTTACCGCTGCTGCTTGGAAGACGGCACGTTAGGCTCGTCATTGAAAATCTTGAAGCAACCCTCTCGTGGGGCGTCCGTGAAGCCAAACTTATTAGTATGGAATTCTGCACATCACCAATGCACAATCGCTCTGTCATGAGTTGGGGTGTCGATATTTTCTCAGATCTTTAAGGCACTCGAGAGCAAACAATCCTCGATCAAGTATGTACGAAGATATTTGTCGTAGTTTAACGGTCTCATATACTGGGTAGTGACCAGTCTGGCGAGCGGTCTGAGTTCTTCTGGCCTGAAAACTAATTTTCTTAAGGCGCTCGAAAGGTTCAGCCTCAAAGCTAACATGTTGGTTTTTATGGCAATAACAAGCGGAAAATAATGCAGAGAATTTCCTTGCTCCCACACAAAATGTCTTGCTGAACTCATATCCAGTGGGTTCAGTGTGTTGTTAACCACGGAACTAATTATAAGGAGGGCAATAAGTCTGTGGTTTTTCTATTGTGTTGGGTTTTCATGTACTTTCAGGGTGGCACTGGCGAGGAAATCCTCTAGTTAAAATATTAGTACATGATTAGAAACGGTTATTATCCACACCGTAACGAGGAGATATATAAGAACATGGACTTATGTTTGGAACCACCCCTTACGATCTGTCAAAATAATTGTCGGCTTATGAAGTAAGAACAGTCATCGCCCTCAAGGCGTGCATGCGATGGTGTTGGCGGTTGTTTTCAATTGATATCATATGAGATCACCTTGTGAAGCTATCCGCACAAGTAAAATATACGTATACTCCCGTGACGGTTCATTGGACCAAGCATAATGGATACATGTCAGCTGGGTATCCGACATGGTGTATTCTCCGATGAACGTGGTCGTGTGACAAGTGATTTTAGGTCGTTCACTTGTAAGACGAGCTGTCGTCCTTTCGCTATCGCATGCGGTGACGTTAAGCCACATGGAAAGAGCATGTACTAGTTTCGTGATAGCGCGCATGCTACATGATGCGGGGTTGCCAAGTTAGACAAAGCAAACTTGACGCGAATTGGTTCAGATTTTGTGAAGCTTTACGGAAAACAGCTCCTAGGTCATTGTTGAATGAAACTTTGGAGTTTGGGATCGGAAAAATAGTGCAGCTGTTTCAACAATTCCAGATAGGCTTTCTATGCATCAGCTGATCGAACGGGTCTGTTGTGCATTCCTTGCTAAAACCGTTGCCGGTGCATCTGCTTAAGCACCCATTAATGTGCTTGCAACTAAACAGACATGGCTTTATAGGAAAATAACCAGAAGGATTGCAGCACAACCCGATTGGCTTAGCAAAGAGTCTGTAAAACCTTGCGGTAACGTCAACAGACAAGAGATACCACGTGATACGCAGCCGCATGATGAAGACAGGTATAACCGATAGGCTGGCTCAGAACGAGCCATGACATTGATCACACGAGTGATATAACGTAACTGGTTTAAGTCAGCTTGTGCGCTCTACGAGGCAGCTGAAATTCCTGAGAGATTCACTAGGCTTTTAATCCCAAGTATCTAATCATCATCCAATACTTATGTACACAGTAATCACGACTGATGTACGATAACAAGAAGTGTGATCAGTTAGTGATAGAAAATTCGACGGTGGTCGCTTAAGTAAAAAGACAAAGCAAGCGCGTACGGTGTAGTAAGAGCGGCCAGAACATTAGAAAGAACGGTCAAAGAGTTCTAGAACGAAAGCGCTCCAATTCCAACTCATTAATAAGCATGATTATGAATGGGTAGAGCTTCGGAGTTTATCAAGGTAAGAAGGAATGGACTACTTTTGGCCTGCAGAAAAGTCCAGCTCCCAGCCCTATTCATCCATTGAACTGAAAACACAGACGTATAGATGAATAAAGAACAGAAAGGGATGCCAGACGGAGAAATACATAATAAGCAACACCATTCAAGTGTTATGCATTTAACATATACTCAGGGCATTTCTTATTTCAAACGTAGCATAAAAGTAGTGGAGAACAAATATATCATGTACAGAAGTTCGTGTAAATAATGACTTGAACAAGTGTCCAGTTTGTAGGGAAGGAGTGACCATACCAAGTAAGGTATGCAATAATCTAGGTAATCAGAGTGCTGAGAACTGTTGGAAGTTTTCTCACAAATTTAAAAATCTCTAGAATAGGGGATGTATACTAAGTGAGATAAGGAAGTACCACTGCTTCTAGCCAAACAAATACACGATTGTGGGACGATTATGAATGATCGGCGGTTGCCTGTCCTGGTGTATCGACGCGGTCGACATTCAGAAAGCGATGAGCGGTAAAGACGTTTTCCTATCTTAACGTTGTTGTAAACGTGAGAATATGTAGTATCCTACAGTTTAACTGGTGCGACTTTGATGGATTTTGTGGGAACCATATTGACCACCTTGTTCTTCAAAATGACGTTACGGACGAGGTTATGTCCTGTATATTCAGCGTCACATTAGAGTAGTAAGTGTACAATAATATCCAAAGCCGAAACCAACATGAACATTCAAGACTCGGTGTGAAGATACTGGGAGCGTGTACGACAGTCAACTTGGTGAGAAATCGTTTGCTTAACTGTCTATACCTCTTCAAACCGCATGGGCCAATTCGCGCTGATGGGAATGAACTGGATGGTGAATGAAGAGCGCCGGAGTAAAAAATCACTCTTTACTTCCAATAGCTTGTTGGTTCGTTAATACAACCTTGAGCGGTCATCAGTGCAACCTTCAGCTTTTTCTGTTCTGAACGAATCCTGTACACCATAAATCTTTTGTTGGTTGTCAATGATCGGTGCTTTCACTTCCAAGATTTCAGCCAGATGTTTTCGGGTACTTTGATTGCCAAGTTCCTCAGTCTCTCATTCACTTTTTACAATTTACCCCTAACTGTACGTCGTATGTGTCAATATTGTTTTTTTCAATTTACCTGCATGAGACAGTTATTTAATGATCTTTTATGTAAGACTTCACCGGTTCCGGGTGTATCTCTCTCCTACTCGTCCATTCGCTGAGGGTTACGCTGCGCAGCTGAAATATCACATTCAATTCGACACATTACCAAGTAAATCTGTCTTAGTCGTACTGTTATTTGCAGTAAACAGCCCTCGGTACCGTTCTAGTTCTACCAATAGACAATGGTAGTAGGCTGATAACTATGATGAGCAAAAACACATACGAGTATTTTGTAAAATATTGTCAGACCACAACACACCACTTCAAGATAAACTTCACCCAAAGTGCCTTATGAAACAAAATTCGGAAGCGTAGACGAGCTTATAAAGAGCTGCGAAATCAACGGAGCGGTGACAAGTCACCGATGCGATACTGCTGAAATTAAGCAAATTACACAGACAAGGATTTGGTCAGCGATAATCGCCAGCCTAGAAAAGCCAACAAACAGTCATGAATCTGCACAGATACATTTCAAGCTAGGGCGCAGTCGTGAATGAAAAGGTGTGCAAAAGTACTTAAAGAGCAAGAAAGTATACACATGAAAGACGAAGGGCAAACACGGATTGGTGGAAAAAGCAAACCCAAAAACGAATCAGTCGATCTGAAAGTAAGATAAGAAAGAGTAACCAAAAGCAGGAAATTAATACCAGAAAAACGACAGCAAGAAAACATGGGGGAAAAGGACGGACGGAAGAAAAAACGCGCTAACTTCAGGGAAATAAAGTAAAAAAGCAAAGCAAATAACTACACTCAGCAGTGGCGTGGGTGGATTCCAAAGTCAAATGTTTGAGAAATCCAGCCACGGCAGTCGATAACCTGAATCATTTGAAGGAGTCCAAACAAGAGAGTGCGAAGAGTGGGTAACAGATAACAAATGGGAAATCTCCAAGATACTGGTGTGCCTTCGAAGAACAGCAGGAAAAGTATTTGCTCCGGTTAGGAATGCGGCGTTTGTCGCTGGATCGAATCCAGCAGAAGCTATGAGATTTCACAAATAAGTCCAATATAATATCGAAAAAAAGTAACATCAGAAAAAATTGGAGCAGATAATCCGGAAGACGAAGGAACAGTAGGATGACTTCTGACATCCAACTCTCATTTCGCCGTCCGGAGAAATAAATGAGTGACGGAGACAAAAATAAAAAACCGAAGGACCGACAACGTAAACAATATCGTAGTTGACGTGGAAGCTCAGCTAGTAACAATGGTGCTTCATGAAGCATATCTGACTGCAATAACCGGTTCTGGCTGCCTACGAGGGAATAAGGTAGCTAGAGGAAATTGGCTGGCAACCCGTACGATGTACACTGGCTGCACTCTGCTCGATGTTTCGTCAAACACCATCCGGTAGACACGCCCTCGAACAGACCGCACTGATCTCAAATTGAGCTTCGTTTCTCATGTTCAGAGCCGACAAAATGACATCGGGGATTGGGACAGTCGGATGAAACACACGTCGGCCGACTAACCAACACCCAATTCCATCTGATGATGCCGATCGACGTGCTGCTACGAATCATTCAAAATCCTGATGTCAAAGTGAGTTTCTCCGTGACGGATAGTTTGCTACACTCAAACCGAATACAGAGAGCTCACAACTTCGAGGTTTACCACTTGGTCAGTGTTTTCTGAATGGCAGAGAACACTTTCGCCCTATCCACACATGACAAACATGGATTCAGATAACATTAGAGTGTACTCAATGGATTTCGAGTCCCAATACTTCGACAGGATGCTTTCCATACCAAAAATCATGTACACATAAGTGATCGCTTGCATTTCAACGGGTGATCGTTCGGGTGGAGTGACGACCTTGGGTGCGTTGGACTCACGAATTGGCGACCATGACCNATGTACACTGGCTGCACTCTGCTCGATGTTTCGTCAAACACCATCCGGTAGACACGCCCTCGAACAGACCGCACTGATCTCAAATTGAGCTTCGTTTCTCATGTTCAGAGCCGACAAAATGACATCGGGGATTGGGACAGTCGGATGAAACACACGTCGGCCGACTAACCAACACCCAATTCCATCTGATGATGCCGATCGACGTGCTGCTACGAATCATTCAAAATCCTGATGTCAAAGTGAGTTTCTCCGTGACGGATAGTTTGCTACACTCAAACCGAATACAGAGAGCTCACAACTTCGAGGTTTACCACTTGGTCAGTGTTTTCTGAATGGCAGAGAACACTTTCGCCCTATCCACACATGACAAACATGGATTCAGATAACATTAGAGTGTACTCAATGGATTTCGAGTCCCAATACTTCGACAGGATGCTTTCCATACCAAAAATCATGTACACATAAGTGATCGCTTGCATTTCAACGGGTGATCGTTCGGGTGGAGTGACGACCTTGGGTGCGTTGGACTCACGAATTGGCGACCATGACCATTTCTTTGAACAAATATAGCAATCGTTCTACGATCGACAGCAGTGGGACCACTGGTTCCAGTTAATGTCTATCATATCACATCATATATCATATCATATACGAAACATGTGCATAGAATGAGACAACTTGTAAAATCACATCATGCATCGGCAGCAAAGGATGTCGAGATATCTAGGCTTCCAATTGTTGTTGCCCACGGAATTGCTAACGCGCCTGTCAACTAGTTCCACGACAGTTACGGTTGCCAGACTAATATTTCAAGCGACTACTCGCTTCGCATACATTCAGTCGCTACAGGATGTCGGCAACCCACACGCACCAGCCGATTGATTGTACGCTGTGGTTCAACAGAAGCTCGCTCATCATACCAAACCTTGCGCAACCAATTCGTTGACCCTTGTCACTGAGAAAACCTACGGTCACACTGACTAACTCATGATGTAGTCAAAACAATGAGAAGAGTGAACAGTTGAACGACAATTTAACACAGTGCGACCTGGTAAGCGTCGTCCAGCCCTTAACAAATATTTCACGTCGCAACATGACGCTCGCTGATCACGACAGCAACACAGACTCAGCGTTTGCTAAAGTCGTACCGCAACGAAGCGCCTCAGTTGTACACGTAACATCTAATGTCAGTAGAAACGATGGCAAATCCTATGGGTAACTGGCTAGCGACGGAAAATAGCATGAGAGAAACTGGGTTCTCATTGAACACGAATGAAAATCACAAACATCGAACAATGTACACATGCTTATCAGGTGGATTTCATGTACATCCATAATGCTATCGATATGACCAAATAAAATTGCGAAATGTGGTTAACCTCAGGCACAGACCTAACAGACTTCAGAGCCATTGCCTAGTTTAGAGTCAAATCTGAAGGGAAATTTCGTCGGACAATCATGAAATTTCCGGAACGATCGGCTTCCGCGGTTTCTTGGACTTCCTCTTATTTGACGAAGACAACGCACGCAATAACTTATCAGAAATACATTGTCTCAGAGGAAAGAGCTGTAGCGTTGTTTAACGTGAAAAAATCTCAGCAACAATAGAGAGCGTAACAACCTGTGCGCATAGACAATCATGAACAGCATCATGCATCCAATGTGTGCTGAACATGTCTTTCGAGATAACGAAGAATTATGCGTACTCACAGCATGTGGCACGACCATTCGTAATCCACGTCAACTTCAGTTGAACGACAGGGAAAAATACGAATTTGAAATGGCATCCAAACTTGTGCGAGAAATAGCATTATTCTGACAGTCTAGATTGCACAGGATCCGGATTCATCTTCCCGGAACGCATCACTGCTGGATGACTGTTTTTCATAGATCACTGGACACTAGGTGATAGACTTGAGTGGATTTTCTCCTAAATGATTCCGAATGCAAATTGAGGTTCGGTTCGGAATGGAAGCACAACAACAATCCATTGCTACGTGTTATGCTGTTTAAATGTGACGTTGGTTTGTTAACTAGAAGCGCACATCGGCAGTCCAGGTGGATCTCAAGAGTTCTGCGTCGACGGCATACAAGCAATAGCTCTCCAAACCGCTGTCCCATGGAACAAGACCGAGCGGAACAGAAGGCAAATAAACACATCATGTCAGACCACCTGAGAACCCTAGGCGAAAACTAATTCTCTCAAAAGATATGGACAAATTAGACAAATATTTACGGTCAACGTCTCTTGCTAACTTGCATACGCGTCACTACCATCACTTCATGTGCACAAAGCTCAACAAACTTGACATTTGTGGCTCACCTACTACCCCACAATCGTCTCTCCAATGTCAAGCCCAACGGTGCACTTTCTGATCGATGCCGAGTGAGTAGGAGTGAACCATCAAGTTTCACGATAAAACTGATGTCGATACTCTCAGTAGTGCACGCGATACCACTTGGCGACTCCCCTGTGCTGGCGGCTTGGAAACGTGCTGTCCAGCGGACAGCGTAACATAACTAAGACTCGGAAGCTGTGAGGGGGGACGAGAGCAGAACGCTTTGTATCGCTCAGCCACAGACAACCGGACGTCTCCCCAGTACGATAGAGTGCAAGCTAACATACTTTGACCACCTGTGCCGTATGCAGCGCATTCTTGAAGATGAAAAACTGAACAATATCCGTGAATGGGACCTGCGAACTGTCACTCTTAACTATCTCCGTCTGTCTCGGAATCTTACCTCAGTAATCAAGAAAGTTGGTTCGGTGCTCGGGGTACTAGCTAACGGTTTTTCAAGTTTCGCAAAAAGAGTGACAAAACATGACACAACATCCCGTTCACTACCCTATCCAGACGAGCTGCCCAGACTGCGACAAGTCCCCATGTCGGAGGGATCCACCACCAACATCACTCCATCCGATGCGAAATATGCCATTGTCTAGTCCCATCCAAACACCTGAAACTACAACATTAAACGAGCCTGTGGACCTGAACACAATGCTTATTCCGCGTCCGGTTGTGTCCAATCTGGAACGCCACATTTGAGCCATTCGTAACAGTGTCACCAGCATATGATCTCAAGCACAGGCTTGACACATGCACTCGAAAGACCAAGCTGATAGCCTGGCCGTCACCACGATCCCGCCGGATTGGGGCCGCGCTACACCCCATCCCCCTCCACACATACACACACACACACATACACACACAAACACCGTTGTCGCTAGCCAAACTGCGCTCACAATATGCGTGATGGACTGTGGCTGGGTTTCTTTTTCTTGGGGTTACTCAATTGTTACATCATTCTCCTCAAATCAATTGGTCCAGAATAGAATTAACTGTGAAAAATCCCAGACTCCACTGAACTCAAATCAGCGACGGTGATTACATGCCCTCACGCAGCAATTGTCGACTCAAACCATTGTGCTCCCGTTCGAAACAGTCAATAGTTCCAGTCTCCTCCGAATCCATTCAAGCGAATATTGCTATGTCTCAGATTAAACATCGCATGAGCACAATGGCCCAACCCAGTTACAACGCGGCCAAATTGGTGTCAATCGAAGAAGTCATACATTCCTAGTAAGTCCAGACAGAACACAATGTTGCCGTTCCACGACCCAACACAGCGCACAAACTACTCAACCACACACGCAAACGAGCATATCTCCGATTGGGTCCTGGATATTGAGGCTCATCGTGTCGAGGATAACATAGGTACACACCACCAAGTGCGGCCATCACAGAAATCCACAGACCAACACGTAAACCCATACGGAGCATACAACGAAGATCGTGGTGACTCGCCAAACGATTTGAACCTGATGCGCCCAAATCCGAACAACAAACAGAACTAAGATGACATGCCACATTCCCCCCTATTTACTACCCCATCCACTCAAGTTGACGTACTACTTTTCGTTTTGCCATGGTCGCGTTTACCGAATCATTCCCAAACATTCATCATGACATTGGACGTGCAACCTACTTTCCAATCGTTCACGTATCCACACATCGTTACTCTCATTCGTCACATTTCTTCCGGCAGTTTGCTTCCCTGAGTCTCGTCCACTGAATCAGAAACGACGGACGCTTGCAATGTCGCTGCCGAACGCCTACAATAATCTAACGTAAACAATAACATCATCGAGACAACCCTATAGATATAAGCAAAACACCAACACACGACATCCGCAATGAGGTCTCTTAGTACGTCCGACTGCTTGATGATCTAATCGATCGGTCATCGCTAACGCATTCATCTGCAATGTCGCACAATATGACATCACGGTAGCCTTATCGGAATAGGCGCAAATGTTGATTGCCAGTCCGATTTATACAAATGCTCTCTCGCTGTACTGGCCGTGTATGGGGAGTTCTGGTTTGAAATTGCGATGCTGTTGTGTGAGAAGTGCAAGAAATCTGGAATCATCTTCTCACACATTCACGTGGTGCATACATCGGCGCCGACTGCTACAATGAACAACATACTCGCACAGATGACGAGTGAACTCACGGAAAACTCAGAGGACGACGAGGGTTACTAGCCGGCTCCGAACAAACTACGGGAACCCAGTATAGTGGACACGTTTGCAATAGGGCATGAGGATTAATTTATTGCGTATAAGTGAATACGACAAAGAAGGACGAGATCCACAAACAGGGTAGAATAACAGTGGTAATCCCAACAAAAGTGCAGTAGGTCACGACGGGGGGATCCCCACCCTAGGTCCACGGACAGAAAACAGGCGGATATCTCGCGACAATTGGACGATAGGACGTCATGATCGGTGAGCAAAGTTCGGATAAACCACGTTTCGCATGCGCGGAAATGCTAGAACCATAGATAAAAACGAAAGATCATGTGGCGATATGCCTACTCTGTTTGCTTTCGAGAATTCAAACTGAATTTTACACATTGATATTGACCAGATTCGTTTGAATATAAACGCTCGCAATTCGCTGTCATCTGAATTCGTTATTCGTCACTACAAAACAAAAATTGTTCGGATCGCTTAGCAACTACGTTTGGAAAAACTGTACATCAGTCCTGGTCCGTCCGGAAAACAACGTGGAATGCGTGCCTGCAACCCCATGGCATGATCGTTCGTGATTCACAACGACTTTCAACGGATGTACGACTGCCTGTCCTTATGAATTGCTTGAAATTTGAATAGAATTCCGAGCACACGTAAATCGCCCCATCATACCTGTGCACTCAGTCCACACTGACGGATCGACGGTGTAGTCCACATCGTGGTTGACGTGGAAGCTCAGCTAGTAACAATGGTGCTTCATGAAGCATATCTGACTGCAATAACCGGTTCTGGCTGCCTACGAGGGAATAAGGTAGCTAGAGGAAATTGGCTGGCAACCCGTACGATGTACACTGGCTGCACTCTGCTCGATGTTTCGTCAAACACCATCCGGTAGACACGCCCTCGAACAGACCGCACTGATCTCAAATTGAGCTTCGTTTCTCATGTTCAGAGCCGACAAAATGACATCGGGGATTGGGACAGTCGGATGAAACACACGTCGGCCGACTAACCAACACCCAATTCCATCTGATGATGCCGATCGACGTGCTGCTACGAATCATTCAAAATCCTGATGTCAAAGTGAGTTTCTCCGTGACGGATAGTTTGCTACACTCAAACCGAATACAGAGAGCTCACAACTTCGAGGTTTACCACTTGGTCAGTGTTTTCTGAATGGCAGAGAACACTTTCGCCCTATCCACACATGACAAACATGGATTCAGATAACATTAGAGTGTACTCAATGGATTTCGAGTCCCAATACTTCGACAGGATGCTTTCCATACCAAAAATCATGTACACATAAGTGATCGCTTGCATTTCAACGGGTGATCGTTCGGGTGGAGTGACGACCTTGGGTGCGTTGGACTCACGAATTGGCGACCATGACCATTTCTTTGAACAAATATAGCAATCGTTCTACGATCGACAGCAGTGGGACCACTGGTTCCAGTTAATGTCTATCATATCACATCATATATCATATCATATACGAAACATGTGCATAGAATGAGACAACTTGTAAAATCACATCATGCATCGGCAGCAAAGGATGTCGAGATATCTAGGCTTCCAATTGTTGTTGCCCACGGAATTGCTAACGCGCCTGTCAACTAGTTCCACGACAGTTACGGTTGCCAGACTAATATTTCAAGCGACTACTCGCTTCGCATACATTCAGTCGCTACAGGATGTCGGCAACCCACACGCACCAGCCGATTGATTGTACGCTGTGGTTCAACAGAAGCTCGCTCATCATACCAAACCTTGCGCAACCAATTCGTTGACCCTTGTCACTGAGAAAACCTACGGTCACACTGACTAACTCATGATGTAGTCAAAACAATGAGAAGAGTGAACAGTTGAACGACAATTTAACACAGTGCGACCTGGTAAGCGTCGTCCAGCCCTTAACAAATATTTCACGTCGCAACATGACGCTCGCTGATCACGACAGCAACACAGACTCAGCGTTTGCTAAAGTCGTACCGCAACGAAGCGCCTCAGTTGTACACGTAACATCTAATGTCAGTAGAAACGATGGCAAATCCTATGGGTAACTGGCTAGCGACGGAAAATAGCATGAGAGAAACTGGGTTCTCATTGAACACGAATGAAAATCACAAACATCGAACAATGTACACATGCTTATCAGGTGGATTTCATGTACATCCATAATGCTATCGATATGACCAAATAAAATTGCGAAATGTGGTTAACCTCAGGCACAGACCTAACAGACTTCAGAGCCATTGCCTAGTTTAGAGTCAAATCTGAAGGGAAATTTCGTCGGACAATCATGAAATTTCCGGAACGATCGGCTTCCGCGGTTTCTTGGACTTCCTCTTATTTGACGAAGACAACGCACGCAATAACTTATCAGAAATACATTGTCTCAGAGGAAAGAGCTGTAGCGTTGTTTAACGTGAAAAAATCTCAGCAACAATAGAGAGCGTAACAACCTGTGCGCATAGACAATCATGAACAGCATCATGCATCCAATGTGTGCTGAACATGTCTTTCGAGATAACGAAGAATTATGCGTACTCACAGCATGTGGCACGACCATTCGTAATCCACGTCAACTTCAGTTGAACGACAGGGAAAAATACGAATTTGAAATGGCATCCAAACTTGTGCGAGAAATAGCATTATTCTGACAGTCTAGATTGCACAGGATCCGGATTCATCTTCCCGGAACGCATCACTGCTGGATGACTGTTTTTCATAGATCACTGGACACTAGGTGATAGACTTGAGTGGATTTTCTCCTAAATGATTCCGAATGCAAATTGAGGTTCGGTTCGGAATGGAAGCACAACAACAATCCATTGCTACGTGTTATGCTGTTTAAATGTGACGTTGGTTTGTTAACTAGAAGCGCACATCGGCAGTCCAGGTGGATCTCAAGAGTTCTGCGTCGACGGCATACAAGCAATAGCTCTCCAAACCGCTGTCCCATGGAACAAGACCGAGCGGAACAGAAGGCAAATAAACACATCATGTCAGACCACCTGAGAACCCTAGGCGAAAACTAATTCTCTCAAAAGATATGGACAAATTAGACAAATATTTACGGTCAACGTCTCTTGCTAACTTGCATACGCGTCACTACCATCACTTCATGTGCACAAAGCTCAACAAACTTGACATTTGTGGCTCACCTACTACCCCACAATCGTCTCTCCAATGTCAAGCCCAACGGTGCACTTTCTGATCGATGCCGAGTGAGTAGGAGTGAACCATCAAGTTTCACGATAAAACTGATGTCGATACTCTCAGTAGTGCACGCGATACCACTTGGCGACTCCCCTGTGCTGGCGGCTTGGAAACGTGCTGTCCAGCGGACAGCGTAACATAACTAAGACTCGGAAGCTGTGAGGGGGGACGAGAGCAGAACGCTTTGTATCGCTCAGCCACAGACAACCGGACGTCTCCCCAGTACGATAGAGTGCAAGCTAACATACTTTGACCACCTGTGCCGTATGCAGCGCATTCTTGAAGATGAAAAACTGAACAATATCCGTGAATGGGACCTGCGAACTGTCACTCTTAACTATCTCCGTCTGTCTCGGAATCTTACCTCAGTAATCAAGAAAGTTGGTTCGGTGCTCGGGGTACTAGCTAACGGTTTTTCAAGTTTCGCAAAAAGAGTGACAAAACATGACACAACATCCCGTTCACTACCCTATCCAGACGAGCTGCCCAGACTGCGACAAGTCCCCATGTCGGAGGGATCCACCACCAACATCACTCCATCCGATGCGAAATATGCCATTGTCTAGTCCCATCCAAACACCTGAAACTACAACATTAAACGAGCCTGTGGACCTGAACACAATGCTTATTCCGCGTCCGGTTGTGTCCAATCTGGAACGCCACATTTGAGCCATTCGTAACAGTGTCACCAGCATATGATCTCAAGCACAGGCTTGACACATGCACTCGAAAGACCAAGCTGATAGCCTGGCCGTCACCACGATCCCGCCGGATTGGGGCCGCGCTACACCCCATCCCCCTCCACACATACACACACACACACATACACACACAAACACCGTTGTCGCTAGCCAAACTGCGCTCACAATATGCGTGATGGACTGTGGCTGGGTTTCTTTTTCTTGGGGTTACTCAATTGTTACATCATTCTCCTCAAATCAATTGGTCCAGAATAGAATTAACTGTGAAAAATCCCAGACTCCACTGAACTCAAATCAGCGACGGTGATTACATGCCCTCACGCAGCAATTGTCGACTCAAACCATTGTGCTCCCGTTCGAAACAGTCAATAGTTCCAGTCTCCTCCGAATCCATTCAAGCGAATATTGCTATGTCTCAGATTAAACATCGCATGAGCACAATGGCCCAACCCAGTTACAACGCGGCCAAATTGGTGTCAATCGAAGAAGTCATACATTCCTAGTAAGTCCAGACAGAACACAATGTTGCCGTTCCACGACCCAACACAGCGCACAAACTACTCAACCACACACGCAAACGAGCATATCTCCGATTGGGTCCTGGATATTGAGGCTCATCGTGTCGAGGATAACATAGGTACACACCACCAAGTGCGGCCATCACAGAAATCCACAGACCAACACGTAAACCCATACGGAGCATACAACGAAGATCGTGGTGACTCGCCAAACGATTTGAACCTGATGCGCCCAAATCCGAACAACAAACAGAACTAAGATGACATGCCACATTCCCCCCTATTTACTACCCCATCCACTCAAGTTGACGTACTACTTTTCGTTTTGCCATGGTCGCGTTTACCGAATCATTCCCAAACATTCATCATGACATTGGACGTGCAACCTACTTTCCAATCGTTCACGTATCCACACATCGTTACTCTCATTCGTCACATTTCTTCCGGCAGTTTGCTTCCCTGAGTCTCGTCCACTGAATCAGAAACGACGGACGCTTGCAATGTCGCTGCCGAACGCCTACAATAATCTAACGTAAACAATAACATCATCGAGACAACCCTATAGATATAAGCAAAACACCAACACACGACATCCGCAATGAGGTCTCTTAGTACGTCCGACTGCTTGATGATCTAATCGATCGGTCATCGCTAACGCATTCATCTGCAATGTCGCACAATATGACATCACGGTAGCCTTATCGGAATAGGCGCAAATGTTGATTGCCAGTCCGATTTATACAAATGCTCTCTCGCTGTACTGGCCGTGTATGGGGAGTTCTGGTTTGAAATTGCGATGCTGTTGTGTGAGAAGTGCAAGAAATCTGGAATCATCTTCTCACACATTCACGTGGTGCATACATCGGCGCCGACTGCTACAATGAACAACATACTCGCACAGATGACGAGTGAACTCACGGAAAACTCAGAGGACGACGAGGGTTACTAGCCGGCTCCGAACAAACTACGGGAACCCAGTATAGTGGACACGTTTGCAATAGGGCATGAGGATTAATTTATTGCGTATAAGTGAATACGACAAAGAAGGACGAGATCCACAAACAGGGTAGAATAACAGTGGTAATCCCAACAAAAGTGCAGTAGGTCACGACGGGGGGATCCCCACCCTAGGTCCACGGACAGAAAACAGGCGGATATCTCGCGACAATTGGACGATAGGACGTCATGATCGGTGAGCAAAGTTCGGATAAACCACGTTTCGCATGCGCGGAAATGCTAGAACCATAGATAAAAACG
The DNA here is from genome assembly GCA_008508345.1 of Paragonimus westermani. Taxonomy (NCBI): domain Eukaryota; kingdom Metazoa; phylum Platyhelminthes; class Trematoda; order Plagiorchiida; family Troglotrematidae; genus Paragonimus; species Paragonimus westermani. The sequence goes on along the minus strand of QNGE01004869.1, from coordinate 34,852 downwards.
AAAGATCATGTGGCGATATGCCTACTCTGTTTGCTTTCGAGAATTCAAACTGAATTTTACACATTGATATTGACCAGATTCGTTTGAATATAAACGCTCGCAATTCGCTGTCATCTGAATTCGTTATTCGTCACTACAAAACAAAAATTGTTCGGATCGCTTAGCAACTACGTTTGGAAAAACTGTACATCAGTCCTGGTCCGTCCGGAAAACAACGTGGAATGCGTGCCTGCAACCCCATGGCATGATCGTTCGTGATTCACAACGACTTTCAACGGATGTACGACTGCCTGTCCTTATGAATTGCTTGAAATTTGAATAGAATTCCGAGCACACGTAAATCGCCCCATCATACCTGTGCACTCAGTCCACACTGACGGATCGACGGTGTAGTCCACATCGTGGTTGACGTGGAAGCTCAGCTAGTAACAATGGTGCTTCATGAAGCATATCTGACTGCAATAACCGGTTCTGGCTGCCTACGAGGGAATAAGGTAGCTAGAGGAAATTGGCTGGCAACCCGTACGATGTACACTGGCTGCACTCTGCTCGATGTTTCGTCAAACACCATCCGGTAGACACGCCCTCGAACAGACCGCACTGATCTCAAATTGAGCTTCGTTTCTCATGTTCAGAGCCGACAAAATGACATCGGGGATTGGGACAGTCGGATGAAACACACGTCGGCCGACTAACCAACACCCAATTCCATCTGATGATGCCGATCGACGTGCTGCTACGAATCATTCAAAATCCTGATGTCAAAGTGAGTTTCTCCGTGACGGATAGTTTGCTACACTCAAACCGAATACAGAGAGCTCACAACTTCGAGGTTTACCACTTGGTCAGTGTTTTCTGAATGGCAGAGAACACTTTCGCCCTATCCACACATGACAAACATGGATTCAGATAACATTAGAGTGTACTCAATGGATTTCGAGTCCCAATACTTCGACAGGATGCTTTCCATACCAAAAATCATGTACACATAAGTGATCGCTTGCATTTCAACGGGTGATCGTTCGGGTGGAGTGACGACCTTGGGTGCGTTGGACTCACGAATTGGCGACCATGACCATTTCTTTGAACAAATATAGCAATCGTTCTACGATCGACAGCAGTGGGACCACTGGTTCCAGTTAATGTCTATCATATCACATCATATATCATATCATATACGAAACATGTGCATAGAATGAGACAACTTGTAAAATCACATCATGCATCGGCAGCAAAGGATGTCGAGATATCTAGGCTTCCAATTGTTGTTGCCCACGGAATTGCTAACGCGCCTGTCAACTAGTTCCACGACAGTTACGGTTGCCAGACTAATATTTCAAGCGACTACTCGCTTCGCATACATTCAGTCGCTACAGGATGTCGGCAACCCACACGCACCAGCCGATTGATTGTACGCTGTGGTTCAACAGAAGCTCGCTCATCATACCAAACCTTGCGCAACCAATTCGTTGACCCTTGTCACTGAGAAAACCTACGGTCACACTGACTAACTCATGATGTAGTCAAAACAATGAGAAGAGTGAACAGTTGAACGACAATTTAACACAGTGCGACCTGGTAAGCGTCGTCCAGCCCTTAACAAATATTTCACGTCGCAACATGACGCTCGCTGATCACGACAGCAACACAGACTCAGCGTTTGCTAAAGTCGTACCGCAACGAAGCGCCTCAGTTGTACACGTAACATCTAATGTCAGTAGAAACGATGGCAAATCCTATGGGTAACTGGCTAGCGACGGAAAATAGCATGAGAGAAACTGGGTTCTCATTGAACACGAATGAAAATCACAAACATCGAACAATGTACACATGCTTATCAGGTGGATTTCATGTACATCCATAATGCTATCGATATGACCAAATAAAATTGCGAAATGTGGTTAACCTCAGGCACAGACCTAACAGACTTCAGAGCCATTGCCTAGTTTAGAGTCAAATCTGAAGGGAAATTTCGTCGGACAATCATGAAATTTCCGGAACGATCGGCTTCCGCGGTTTCTTGGACTTCCTCTTATTTGACGAAGACAACGCACGCAATAACTTATCAGAAATACATTGTCTCAGAGGAAAGAGCTGTAGCGTTGTTTAACGTGAAAAAATCTCAGCAACAATAGAGAGCGTAACAACCTGTGCGCATAGACAATCATGAACAGCATCATGCATCCAATGTGTGCTGAACATGTCTTTCGAGATAACGAAGAATTATGCGTACTCACAGCATGTGGCACGACCATTCGTAATCCACGTCAACTTCAGTTGAACGACAGGGAAAAATACGAATTTGAAATGGCATCCAAACTTGTGCGAGAAATAGCATTATTCTGACAGTCTAGATTGCACAGGATCCGGATTCATCTTCCCGGAACGCATCACTGCTGGATGACTGTTTTTCATAGATCACTGGACACTAGGTGATAGACTTGAGTGGATTTTCTCCTAAATGATTCCGAATGCAAATTGAGGTTCGGTTCGGAATGGAAGCACAACAACAATCCATTGCTACGTGTTATGCTGTTTAAATGTGACGTTGGTTTGTTAACTAGAAGCGCACATCGGCAGTCCAGGTGGATCTCAAGAGTTCTGCGTCGACGGCATACAAGCAATAGCTCTCCAAACCGCTGTCCCATGGAACAAGACCGAGCGGAACAGAAGGCAAATAAACACATCATGTCAGACCACCTGAGAACCCTAGGCGAAAACTAATTCTCTCAAAAGATATGGACAAATTAGACAAATATTTACGGTCAACGTCTCTTGCTAACTTGCATACGCGTCACTACCATCACTTCATGTGCACAAAGCTCAACAAACTTGACATTTGTGGCTCACCTACTACCCCACAATCGTCTCTCCAATGTCAAGCCCAACGGTGCACTTTCTGATCGATGCCGAGTGAGTAGGAGTGAACCATCAAGTTTCACGATAAAACTGATGTCGATACTCTCAGTAGTGCACGCGATACCACTTGGCGACTCCCCTGTGCTGGCGGCTTGGAAACGTGCTGTCCAGCGGACAGCGTAACATAACTAAGACTCGGAAGCTGTGAGGGGGGACGAGAGCAGAACGCTTTGTATCGCTCAGCCACAGACAACCGGACGTCTCCCCAGTACGATAGAGTGCAAGCTAACATACTTTGACCACCTGTGCCGTATGCAGCGCATTCTTGAAGATGAAAAACTGAACAATATCCGTGAATGGGACCTGCGAACTGTCACTCTTAACTATCTCCGTCTGTCTCGGAATCTTACCTCAGTAATCAAGAAAGTTGGTTCGGTGCTCGGGGTACTAGCTAACGGTTTTTCAAGTTTCGCAAAAAGAGTGACAAAACATGACACAACATCCCGTTCACTACCCTATCCAGACGAGCTGCCCAGACTGCGACAAGTCCCCATGTCGGAGGGATCCACCACCAACATCACTCCATCCGATGCGAAATATGCCATTGTCTAGTCCCATCCAAACACCTGAAACTACAACATTAAACGAGCCTGTGGACCTGAACACAATGCTTATTCCGCGTCCGGTTGTGTCCAATCTGGAACGCCACATTTGAGCCATTCGTAACAGTGTCACCAGCATATGATCTCAAGCACAGGCTTGACACATGCACTCGAAAGACCAAGCTGATAGCCTGGCCGTCACCACGATCCCGCCGGATTGGGGCCGCGCTACACCCCATCCCCCTCCACACATACACACACACACACATACACACACAAACACCGTTGTCGCTAGCCAAACTGCGCTCACAATATGCGTGATGGACTGTGGCTGGGTTTCTTTTTCTTGGGGTTACTCAATTGTTACATCATTCTCCTCAAATCAATTGGTCCAGAATAGAATTAACTGTGAAAAATCCCAGACTCCACTGAACTCAAATCAGCGACGGTGATTACATGCCCTCACGCAGCAATTGTCGACTCAAACCATTGTGCTCCCGTTCGAAACAGTCAATAGTTCCAGTCTCCTCCGAATCCATTCAAGCGAATATTGCTATGTCTCAGATTAAACATCGCATGAGCACAATGGCCCAACCCAGTTACAACGCGGCCAAATTGGTGTCAATCGAAGAAGTCATACATTCCTAGTAAGTCCAGACAGAACACAATGTTGCCGTTCCACGACCCAACACAGCGCACAAACTACTCAACCACACACGCAAACGAGCATATCTCCGATTGGGTCCTGGATATTGAGGCTCATCGTGTCGAGGATAACATAGGTACACACCACCAAGTGCGGCCATCACAGAAATCCACAGACCAACACGTAAACCCATACGGAGCATACAACGAAGATCGTGGTGACTCGCCAAACGATTTGAACCTGATGCGCCCAAATCCGAACAACAAACAGAACTAAGATGACATGCCACATTCCCCCCTATTTACTACCCCATCCACTCAAGTTGACGTACTACTTTTCGTTTTGCCATGGTCGCGTTTACCGAATCATTCCCAAACATTCATCATGACATTGGACGTGCAACCTACTTTCCAATCGTTCACGTATCCACACATCGTTACTCTCATTCGTCACATTTCTTCCGGCAGTTTGCTTCCCTGAGTCTCGTCCACTGAATCAGAAACGACGGACGCTTGCAATGTCGCTGCCGAACGCCTACAATAATCTAACGTAAACAATAACATCATCGAGACAACCCTATAGATATAAGCAAAACACCAACACACGACATCCGCAATGAGGTCTCTTAGTACGTCCGACTGCTTGATGATCTAATCGATCGGTCATCGCTAACGCATTCATCTGCAATGTCGCACAATATGACATCACGGTAGCCTTATACAAACGCTCTCTCGCTGTATTGGCCGTGTATGGGGAGTTCTGTTATTTTGTGGTGGCGTTTGTACTGCGGCTTTCGTTGGTATTTTGTAGGTGTTGGTTGTAGCGACAGCTAGGGAATTTCTCTTGGGGTTGTTTGTTCATTTTTTCAGTTTCTTTCTTGAGCTGCATTTGTTTTCGATGGAGAATTTTGTTCCGCCCATTTCTTTTGGCGGTTAGGTAAGGTTGTTTTGGAAATTCGTGTATGCGCTCGTCTATTGTGGGGGAAATTTCAGAACTACGGTGATATCATTATGCTTCGCTAATAGGTAAATGATTGTCGCCTCAATTTATTCGATTTAGTAATGACTGTAGGAGTGCTGAAAAGCCTAACAGTCGTTTAACGGAGCTGGATGCGATAAACTCCGTTCAATGAAGGAAGACTTTAGATTACAGGTATCCTGATCGACAACATTGAGAAGGCTTCAGCTGATGAACGCGAAAGTATATTTATGGAGCATTAATAAAGGCCACACACTGTCAACACCTTCCTAGTATTTGCGCAGTAAATGCCAGTCATTTAATGCACGTCAATTGATCTGTAACGTTTCTTACTGTGCAAAGTGGATCGACAGGATGCAGCAGGCCTAAAACTCTGTGTACACCCGGCATAGCCATTTCGTCGCAGTCGCAAAATGTAACATAAGCCTAGTGTTCAGATGTCTGGCGAGGTAGCGTCAGATAATTTGTTGATTGTTCTAAAATTTCTCGGCCCCAGCCTCTTAAGCTAGGAACAAAAGCGGACGGCTGTAACCTCTCGTGATTTTGGTCTGTCAGCATCTTATCAAGAGTACATGAATGGCAGCCACAACTAATCGTACTGTTCAGAAACTCATGTAACCCAAGAGACAGTATAACTTACAATGTGTGCAATCAGATGGAGTGATTTCTTTTCTCATATTCATCCTTGGAACTGAACTGGCGGGCGATTACGATGATCTGTCGCCGCTGGTGGTTCTCAAATGACCAACAGAATTCAAATAGGGCACACGAGAATATCAAATTTCCTTGACCTTTACTTATGAAGACCGAATAGGTAATTATATTATACTTGCGCTGAAGTTACGAACCACGGATCAACTTGCATATAATCTACCTCTTCATCAATATGAAAATTTGAAGTGCTGTTAAGCTGGCGTATTTAATAAACTGACTGTGACACGATGCTACCAATTACGGGACCCATTAAAGAATCAAGATTACTGAACTTATGATCACACCGACAACCATTTTTGCTTTATGTGGACCAAGGGTGTGTTTAATTGCGTTGAAGTTCATCGCATGGTAAAATCGACTGCACTCCATACTAAAAAAGAAAGCCGATCAGATGTTGCGTAGCTACGGTCTATCTGCATGCAATCAGAATGAAACCTACTGTGCTGCACGCAATGGATCATATTTACAATTTGCCAACTGCAGATATCCGTGGCAAACCCGAGGTCTTGCCAGCCGACCCAGGCCAAGATAAACACCAAACCTAGTCGTTTCACTTGCTGAGGGTCTTATGCAGTTCATCGTTAGTCCAACTCCGGTGGGCAAGAACTGATAGGTCATAATCACCATAATGAGAACGCGGCTGCATTTATTGACCTTAACATGTTTGTCTGAAATGGTTCAACGACATGATCTTGATTAATTGTACTTAGCTGACGCAGTCACATAAAAATTAACGGGTACACGGTTTGGCGGGCTGTTCATCTATCGTCTACCGACCAAGGAAGTGTACCAGACGCACGCGCGCGAACATCCGCAAAGTAAAACAATTTTACTCCCTAGCTCGAGATGGCATATTGAGGCGTTCGCGTTGCACACGGTTGTGCCATCCGCGACCAACAAGAATAAGCACCTAAAGCGAAAGCAAACACGCTAGTGGAATGCGGACGAAGTGGCAGCCCGAACCAATCACATTAACGAGGGACAGACGATGCAAATGCCGGAATGTTTGTCTAAGCGGAAAGCTACAGTTCGAATGTAACAAAAAACTGCACTGCGTTCAAGCGAAGGATTTTATCATCGATCAATGCGCTTGTATGACGCGACACCATCGGAGGTTGTATCAAATGTTAAAGGACGTGATCGAATCCACACGTGGTCCACGAAAAAGACATCTCGTGCACATCGAGTTCAGTTCCACATTAGCGGCAATAATTTATCAAAAACGTACAAAAAGCAATGTACACTGCATATGTACGTTTGGCGTTTTCGTACACACATCCGGTCCAATTTGCTGCTCAAACAAGTGAATGTAGCATGGATAACGCCAGGTTTGCTGCGTGACAGATTGAGTGGAACCCGCCGACAACAAACATGAGGCGGCCGGTGGTCTCTGAACGGTCAATGCCTAACAACTCTCATACCACTGTCACCTGTGGGCGAGTGTTTGCACATAAACATGTGCACAAGTGCTGTGAATGTATTATGAGTACTGTAACAAACATTTCAATCACCACAGTCCGACTCCGTTCGAATGAGCTTCTATGGAAAATTGTGGGGCTCACTATACTGGTGATGAACAGCGGTCTTTGATAGTGATCACATCAAACTTATGCTATCGGGCAGACGATTGTATAGTTCCAATAACCGTGCTGACAACACGGGTCACTATTATTAGGGGGAAAATTGGATATCGTAAAACTCCTTTTCGTGTCTACCGTGAAATTACGGAACAACGAACACAATCGACACTAAAGGTGCTGACAGCTCAGCGTTCTAGATACGCAGATATTTTCAAGCCACATTTTTTTACTCCTCTGGTCTACTGCGTATGCAACAAGTGAGCATAAAAGTGTGCACCGAAATTCAAAACTTCCGCTTCTGAACGGCGTTTTTAAAATGCCTCACGTTAATTCCAGAACCATGTAAGCAGAACTCCAAATCCGATTAACAAGTCTTCATCTAAGTTCGATTCGAATATATGGCCTGCTAAATGACATATGCACACGGAGATGAGGCTGAAACATCTCAGAAGCGAAAAAATAGTGGTTCTTTTGAAAGTCAGAAGAAACAGCTGCGCGAATACGCCTCAGAGGTGGCTCCAGGTTGAGAGTTAGTGCCCGTGGAAGAATTAGTCGGTCTGCTTTGGTAGTGATTAACAATTGGGACTGCCACTTTAGAGTGACGTACGCCATAAACATGTGCATAGACCAGTGAATGCTATTTTTAAAACAAATATCACACCACCCATGGAACCGAGTGCTGACTGGCGGCATACCAAACATTCGTATAAAGTACGTTTCAAGTTACACGAAAAGTGCTACGCATAACAGACTTGAGTATATCTAGTTGAATTTCAGTGAGAAATCTCGAATCACTGTGGACAACTTGACTGACACTTATGAAGCTTGCCAAAAACATTTGAACTGACCGGTTTTTGTTTACTGAAATACTCCGTTTGATGAATACGTGTGCACTACTAATAATAAGCTTGTGATCAGATAGTGGTAGAGGACTAGTTCATTGCAGCCAAATGATACTCGTCACTCAGGAATCCACTTAAAACAGTTAACGAAACGATGCACAGAAAACTACCGGCTTTAGTGTCAGCTGTTGCGGCTGGCTTCAGGTGAAACCTGACGCCAGATGACTATTGAATGGTCAACCAAATAAACGATTGCGGAGTTACCTAATATGTGACAATCACTAATCTGTTTAAATGGGTTGCCACACAACAGAGTATCGAGTGGAGTAAATAATTGAAATTAGCCGACCTTCGAAAACAGCTTCAGTCTTTCTTCTCGCGAATCGGTTTAGTTTGTTTAGCTGACGACCACGAGATGGGCCAGATGCCGCCATATGATCTAAACATGGGCAGCGTACGGTTATCAGGATGCGAATTCGGGACGTTTTTGCAAATTGAATAGAAATACCATTTTGCACCGTCCTGATCAAGAGTACCGATCGACTTTAGGAAATCACAGCTAGTATCCATAGGGTACTAACCTTTCAATGAACCAACACCACTTGTAATATCCGTCTGGACTATCTCCTTACTCATCGCCAACTTCCCCTTTTTGTGAGAGGCATGTTTGATGACATAATTATGCCCGTACGAAGGTCGCTTCATTGATTTCATATATCTACTCTTATGTATTTGCTGACATCCATGCATTTTCTGTTATAGAAGCATTACCGAGCTGTTTGCGGTCGTTATAAGTTTGATTTGACCTCGGGGTGTTAAGTTCTAGTGGTACCCCGCTGACCTCTGAAGTAAAGCGCAGAGCAGATTCTACACCATTAGGAACTTGCCAAACAAACCCAATTGTAACATCCGTTCGGACTTTTTCTTTACTCGCTGCCTGCTCCTTCTTTTTTGAGTAACGTTCGATGACATAAGTGTGCTCACATGAAGATCGCTCTGGCCGCCATCTTGAATTTGGACACTACTCATGTTCGATCACTGACGGCTGAACTCTTTCGGAACGTACCATTTCGAACATGTTTGACAATTCATATTGATTCTATACATCTACCCGTAAACATTTGCTGATGTCTATGCTATTTGCGTTCGTTGTCAGAATGATTTGACCTCGGAGATTTAAGTTCCAGGTGACCTCTGAAGAAAAATGCGGACCAGATTGTATACTAATCCATGATGAGGTTATCAAACAGCGCCTCAGAAAACAATGGTGAGACAAATATGAACGGTCTGAGATCTAAGTATCGCATAAGTGCAGGAGGAAGGACAAAATAACTCCAAACACGCAATACTTCGAAGAAAGTGAACGTTCTCAGGTTCACTGACACACTTGTACGCATGAGTCAAATGTTATACGGCCATCTAAATCTAGACGGAGGCAATTAGGAAAGCCAAAGTCCGAACTTAATTGCAACTAGGGATCAGTGAAACTAGTGCCGAGCCCTCGCAGATTAGCTGTCCGAGCTTAGTATAAACTTCTGTCGGGTATGAACCATCCATAAAAATGGACGCTGTACAAAATTCGCGGAATGGATCCTCTTCATTGACGGAAACGTGTAAAATGTCGAAAAGCAGCGTGACATTTAAATGGATTACGATAAGCGAGGAAATTATCAAGCAGGTGGTTGCATCAATAATGTTAAATAGATTACTGAACTGGGATAGCATTATTATTGATCTTGAAACCGGAAGAACCATCTGCGAATTTGAAGTGAAAACGTCAACGACCTCGTTAACAGCACACCAACAATCGGCAAGAGCTTCGGAAATTTAATTTTCATGAAAGTGGTAGATTGCGACCTAAGTCCCAAAAGCGGAACGTCATTCAGTAAACAATGTACACGCCGTCATTGAAAAATGGGTTTAATCAGGATATTTTAAACATCGCTTGTTTCAACACAAGCCTACCGCAATGAAGATGTACCATATGTTGACCATTTTTGAAGCATAACTTTACATTCACGATGGTTTACGTGCTAGATTGTACACAGAACTACGGACGCAACGGTGTTTGCCATCACGAGCGGATAGGAGCGTTGTTTCGTAACGCGAAGCGTGGCTCGTTACTGTGACGCTGATGCGCATAAATGTTCTGATCATCATACAGTGAAGACAAAACATGTCGGCAATAGAAAGTGATGCAACCGTGAATTTGACAACACACCTCTACACTGTAACCGCCTTCTAGAATTTTGTAAATAAAACTCGTTCACGTTGAATCGAATTTCTCCCAACTTGATTTTAGGAATAGTAACCCATACATTTTCGTACCCCATGTGATCTGCTGTCACTTAGTGTTTGGATAGGTGACATGGTTGAAATATAAAACCAGACATCATAACGAAGGATGAAACACGGTACACAAGACAGTGCCAGACAAATAACTTGGCGCCAGCAAATAAAACAACCGATTTATCTTTTTGGTTGCGGGCTTGCAGCATTTCCAGCCAAATGACTGTGTTAAACGGCGCTCGTGCGAAGAAATTACTGTATTCAAAACGTGCTAACCTATTTCTTCTCTTCTTCAGCATTACGTGAAACCACGCTGATCGTGTATCAGTGTTTCCCTAACACAATAAGCAGATCACGAATTGGCCGTTGCTATTTGTTTATTTGTCAAGTTTGCAAGGGACAACCTTTGGTTTAACGAAACTCTCGCCATCGTAAATCATTCGCAAGCGTGAGTCACTAGTCAGTGAGCCTACGTGCATGCTAGATGTGGCTTGCATAGTCTGAACGATTTGGTACCGACGAAAATTGAGCTGTGAAATCAAACTTAAGTGCAGTTGAATACTTATCAAAGGGAGAGCAACGTTTATCTGGTAGAAGAATACAAGTTCTAGCACAATTGAGATCTACCGTTCATAACAGAAGCTATAAATTAGACACACGACACCACAGCGATGAGATTCTATCTAAATACAACTAGCTCAATGGTAATCTAACGAAACCAACCAACTGCAACAAAAGCTGTCCAGATGGCGTCGCAGGCGCTGTCCGAAATAATAAGATAACGAGAACAATGACGGCTCTGCCTAAGCCCCATCTGAGATGTCTTTAACAGTAAGAACATTATCAAACAAAGCACAAATTTGGAAAAGGTTTTCACATAGTACGCCCAGCAGGTTCGACGGTGTAACGCGCAGAACATCTCCAGTGGTCACCACAGTAAGAACGAAAAACTTCAGATTTCGCCTTAAACGGTTGATTATAAAGCACAGTTATCAAGGGTAGAACATCCGGCAGTTTAGATTGTAGCTTATTTCCGAAAGGTTCAGTAACTTACTACAGTATCGCCCTACTGAAAGAGACGTGTATTGTAAGCTGTGTACTAATTGGATTTATTCACCACTAATGAGCAACTGTTAATGAGATTCGTGTTGGCCGATAGTTACTCTGTTAACAGTTTAAAATTTGAAAGCTGCCCATTGTGCAGTTAGGTAACAGGACAGGTTGCACATGATACGGATGCGTCTCAATGGTGGATTTTGAACTCCAGAAATGACGACAGCAAACTAAACATGAAAAGTCCGTGGTCAGCTCATTCTGACGGCACTCTCTCCCGCAAATTGTGGACCATATCTGTGAAAGTTCTTTCATGCGCACAAACACGAATGACGATTGAGGACTAGTATCAACGACTGACGCATTGTCTATGACGAAGACAGACAAAGGTACCAACATGCTAACAGTTCTCGGGATACAATCAAACCTACTGGAGTTTCTATATAAGTCTTGTACTGTCATTCAAACGTGGAAGTACATCGATAGCTAATCACAATATTCATATCTTCACTGTGATGGCGCGGCTTATCGCAATCGAAGTCAATCCATACGCGTTGAGTGGCATGAAACTTTTTGCTCCAAAAGCCACTCTAGCGGATGCAAGGTATAATTACCAGCTGCAACGATCATACTAAGCAGGGCTGATCAGAGGGATATGAGAACAGGTTACCAGAATGAATATGTTTGAAAGCCACCTACTGCCTACGCAAACAGTATGGTAACCCGCATTTGAAATCATTAACCGACCAACTTTTCTCTTCATCGAACTTCGTCCACCTGATTTGCTTAATAGGCCTAAGCTGACAAGTTGGATTCGAATAGACTGACAAGATCCAATGTGTAATGCCAACCTCCGGCCAACCAAAAAAGGAACTGCAACCAGAACTACTGCAGACAAAATGATGTAGCCGGTAATTACGACCAAAAGCGATCAGTAACCTTATCTATCAAACAACTACCGTTTGCTTCTAATGCTCATATGTTCTCCACAACAAAAGATAGTTGACTGGCATACACATTTCTATGAAGTTCCGATGCGCCATCAGTTGGATAAATGGGCCACCTCACGCGTGTCACAATTGAGCATTAGCTGCATAAGTTATAATGACCGGGACCATAAATGGTAGACAACACGATGCGGCCACGAACAATGAATGTTAAAACTATCTTGATCAGTATGGCAGGTAGCCGTTTCGTCGGGCCAGAGACTGTGATCACTTCAACCGCCGGTAAGAAAAATTACCAAACGTGTCGTACTGTCATCAGTGGCGTGTACTTTAGCTTTTACAGTTAATTTCATATTGTTTAGTTCTGTTGTTTTTATTGTGGAACAATCCACATTACTATTGACCTGAAAGACGGGTAATGTCACAATACGACCTGGCCACATTCACCGTTGTTTGCGCAAGCATACATATGTAGTATAAGTTCCAGTTGTCTTTTCACCAATTAGAATTATGGAATAGCCAAAGCTAATAAGTAGGCTTTTTACGAACTACAATTCGCTAGAGAATCGAAACACTTGGCATAGTAGGGCGTATTAAGTAAGAGGGAGTTTTGGATATATACCCTAGGCATCACTAGCCACAATTCAATTGTGGACAGCGAGTAGTGGTAACAATTTCATCAAGTCGCTAAAAGACCGGATTATGGGTCTCGATGTTAATATACAATTTGCGGGCTACTGAACCAGGAAAACCTTTGAAGTTCAACACAATCTTGTGTGTCAACAGAGACGAACGAGCAGGCTACAGAGTGGGAATGGCTACATCGTGCGCGCGAGCCTAGGAGTGTCACCAAACAACGTGAAGTCTGGGAAGGGAAAGCAAACAGTCAACACGATGAAAACATTGAGTTGATAGAAAACGGTCGATGCTTTGTAATCCATCTGTGAACGGCACCACTGCAGATTATCGGGATAAACGTGACAGAAATAGGCGGGTTACACAACGAACCCTACCCAGCTGGGAAGCAACTTGCACAACAGGCTGCTGCTTACGCAAAAAACGTATAACCATCACACTTTCGAAATGTGATTGGTGGAAAAACCAAATGTTACGTGGGAAACAACATGCTGAACAACCGCATGTTACATCCGAGCTTCTTCACAACAACGTCCAGACACTTAATTGATGGAAGCTAGAATGCATACTTGCAACAAACTAGGTGGCAATAAAAAATAACTAGTTACTCATGCATCTGCATGAGTACACGAAAGTAAACGTGACGGCATATTTTTGACTCATGATTAATGTGCTACCAATGCCAACTCAGCAGCCTACATTTAATGTACTGCACTACACCGAAACCAGTCACCCGAAAGAAACAATACGAAAAGGGTAACCGACAATTGAGGAGCTGTATTGAAAAGTAGATTGCACACTATTCAACTAGGTGAAACCAAGAAATACAAAATACAGTTGTCCAGTCCTGAATGAAAAGCTCATCATGAACGTTACAACGAACAAAAACTGGCTTTCATAGACATGACGTACAGTCAACTATTTAGGGGACGCCAAGATAAGCTTTCCAGTAATCCTACCCCTACACAGACATTCCGAATATGCAACAATTCGTTCACACAAATCAACCAGCTGCATCCGGAAAGCTGCATCTAATCCATATCTCAATAAACATTCCAAACATGAGTGAATAATAAAAATATCTTACCTGAAGTCCATCCACCATGTTGGAGAGTGAGAAGTCTTTAAAAAGCAAACAGTTGATCTTATAGACGACGATCATATTGCAAAATAAGTGGCCTTCCTCCTATCCGATAACCGTTCAAATCCCGTATGATCCGATCGCCATCATAAGTGGAGTTGAAATCAACCAAACCTTCACCTGTGGGCATTCCCTGAATGTCTCTACGCAAACGAATCGAACCCGGGACAAAATAGTAATCGCGCATAATACCGGCCAACTGATCAACCGTAACGGATGGCGGTAGATTACCTATATGTACTGTAACAAAGTCAAGTCCAGGACGTCGGGGTGGAGGCACTGACTCAATTGGACGAGAGGGCAGCACAAAGTCCATCGGAGCCGGCGGAAGTGACGGTGGAGGTCCAGAGTGTTTCATTTCGACAGGCGGTCTCGACCTCCGTAAAGGGCCACTAATGTAAGATTCTCCGCGATGAACATCCTCGAAAGTTTGCTGTGAAATGTGCTCGTAATAGGGCTCTTCAAAGCTTTGTCTACCTTTGGTCTGCACAGGCGGTGAACGAGGTCGGAAAGATGGTACAGGAGACATATGACGACCAACCCTTGGTGGGGGACGAGATTCCCAAGGTGGACGTGCTGCGTCGCGTGGGTCCCGATCACGTGGTGGACGGGAGGGACGATGGTCTGAAGCAGATGGATGCTGAATGTCTTCATTTTTGTAGACGACACTCAATCGGCTCTCCATTTCTGCACGTGTAATGGCTTCAATACGAATATCTGGGTGTGATATCCTCGCTTTAGAATCTGCAGCGTTCAAATCGGCAAGTGCGCGGCGACAGTTATTCTCGCTTATAAAATCTATGTAGGCACGTTCGTTGTCCGGCCCGACCATGCGTATTGCATCACCTGGAATGAGAACCGACGGAAACAACCGCAAAACCTCGGAGTCCTTTAAAAACCGCGAGAGCCCGGACAAGTAGGCGCAAGTTAGGGATCTAGTCGTCGCTGTTTTTGCATCTTCGACCACAGATGGAGTTGGCGTAACAGGATCAGCCGCTTTTGGTGGTTCCACCTTTACCTTTTCATCCACACGCAGTAGTGAGTAAGTTTCGAGTTGCTGTCTTGAAATAGAGGTTAAACGGACAGGAGGAAATGCTCCATCAGGTCGCAGTGGTCGAGGTTTAGCGGAAAGAAGTATGTCAAGGTCTTTCGCAGAAGGCAATGCAACCAAAGCGCGGACAGAGCCTGGGGTTTTCGAAGCTGATTTGTCCGATGGCGCAAATGCTGCAATGGTAACATCAGCTGTACTGAGGCCGGGGGCGCCTAGAAAACGCACAATCTCGGCCCGCGAAGTATCTGGCGGGAGCTCAGCAACTTCAAGACATCCGTCGGCGTGATGTGGTGCAGAATTATTTTGACCAACAGGAGGAAGCTTCTTGGTAAGTTCAGGTGGACATCTGAGATGAAAAGTTGAGTCGGTTACGCTATAAAACGCAGCCAATGTAGACGGAACGACCTTAATTGGTTTGCCTTTGTAAAACCGACCGTCACAAGTCAAAGCACGATCATACGAGTCACGTGCCGTTACCATAATAAATACGTATCCAGTGGGGCGTTGCAAAGCATCTTCCTCAATGCGGATACCCCACTTAGCAACAATTTGGACGCCCCCAAGTACTTCAAAAATGGTCTTGACTCTAACTTCTGGGATGGGAATAGTTACCCGAACTACGAATTCAGTCTCAGTTGGTGCATTATCGATAACACGAGTGGGTGGAGGTGGAACTCGTCGCTTCCGTGGATAGTCTTCAAAGTCCGCGGGAGGTTGCAAGGGACGCTTTGGTCCGTACTGAACGGCATCTTCACTAAGCCATGGAGGGCGGACTGAGAAGTCCCGTTCATTATGACACCTAGGAGGTAGTAACGAAGGTTCGTGGTCGTAGTGTGTAAGTACCGTACGTCTATCTTGCGTATAGGGTTCGTTCATAGTACCTACATCAAGCAATGCTTCCCTTGGGGTAACCTCACGAGTAAGCCTCTCAGGGTGTGATTTGGACGGTCGACCATCATCAAATGAGTGTTCCATTGGCAAGCGGCTGTAACGTGGATCAACATACGTCTCTCCAAGCTCATCACGAGGACCGTTCTTGGGACCAACTGAAGGGTAATGATTATCCGTAGCACGCCTGTCGTACACAGGTTCAGTATAAAGGGATCTGTAAAGCTGGGGAGATGTACGTGATGTACTTTCGAAGCCGACATGTTCTCGAGTCGATGACGCGAAATCCGCTCCCAAAGGAGGTCTCTCGCGTGATCCGTCATAGGGCATGTAATGTGTAGCCGACTGACGGTCAAAATCATAATCACGAGAACGTGGTAATGGTTCAGGCAACCTGGACAGAGCAGCTCCAGCACTAGTATCTCCGTAGTTTTCTGTCCCTGATGCTTCAAACTGTGCGCGGCTCAGATTGGTTGTACCGGGAGGTGGGCTGCCGTGTTTGTGATTATATGCATACTGGTCTTGACGCTCTCGCACCGAACCGTTACGATAGGATGGAAAGGAACTAGGGAGAGTGGGGGCTGTAACATCTAACGCTTGCATGGTTTCCGTTTTTTGAGGTTTTGATGGTTGTGGTGATTGAGCGGAAGCAGCACCCGAAAAGAGTGCAGAGCTCCTAGCCGAATCGATGATAGACTGCATTTCAGTTTTACTACTAAGAAAAAGTCGAACCGGTGCTCCATTTATTGACTGTCGATCTAACAACATTGCTTTCCGCGCATCTTCATCAGTAGCGAACGCAATGAAAGCATCCCCATCATTACCTCCTACTATGTGCACACCGCCTTCAGGAATAGCTAGCCCTGAGAAAAACCGGCGTATGTTCGACGCGTTCGCCGACATCGGTAAATTTTGTAATCGAATAATGACAGACATTGTAGACAGGATACTAAAAGTGAAGAAAATATTAGAGACAATTATCAGCCTATTCAGAAGTTGAAAATATCGACTGGGTTTCAAAACAATTCGAAAGCATGATTTTGCGGCAACTGCCCCAGGCACATTTCCCTGCTAGTAACGTAATGTCCACGACTCGACTTCAAAGTTGCATTCGAAGGTGTGGAATTGCCATTTAAAGATTCTGGGCTCAGATGTTGGAAATAAAACTCAACGTGACCTAGTAGCAACAACAACGCTACATTTTACTAACGCGCTTATGGCATCATCGTGTGGTATACCAATAACAAGGCAAACAACATTTGCACACATTACACTTGGTCATTACCGATACTCTATCACTGAATAAGCAAGAAAGTGCACCTGAGTGCATCATCATCATAGACAGCAATACATCAGAGGTTCACATTGATGCCTAAATGCCACACAACCACGGAGAAAAAAACCTGTATAAGGGAAAAAAGGAGGGGAGACGGGATCAAATCACTAAAAAAGCTGTCTATGTTCAAACATTCAATATCAAGGTGCCTACATCATCCAAACAAAAAACCGACCCGTAGACGAAAGTAAAGCGGTTATTAACTGTACACTTTAGACGAAACCCATGCAATATTTAAAAAGGCTATCATCTACAAACACAAGTGATCAAAGCCAGCAAGTTAATCATATTGCCTGACGCTAAAATGAACAGTAACAAAAGAATAGTGCTCAGCCGAAGTAGCGCAGCGGAACCGGTAATCGATAATTACTCACCAAGCGAGCTGAACAGACGTTATACGGTCCGGCATTCAACTAAGTTCTTAATCGCTACTGTACAAAGCGTTTGCTTCAAAGCTACATATCTGGTCGAATGAGCAGAGCATGGCTGCCCACGCAGATCAATCGTCAAGTCTGCTTGCCACAGACTAAAAATAAAGTACCTGCTCAACTCCAGTATGATGCAGAACATGTAAATTTCGTGTCCAAACTCTGGAATTTTTTAGCGATGGTCTAACTACAATTGAATGGAACTCGACTATCAACGACCAAGCTCTGGCGAGCATATTCCAACAGGCACATGGGACCAGCTATAGTTGTTCTACTCGAAATGGACTACAGAGTGAGTACAACTATGCCCATCAGTGGAACCACCCATCGTAGGTCCAGTGGCAATTTACCACCCCAACAGTTGACCATGGGATTCACAGATTTCTGTGGCACATTGTGGCTGAACGGATGGTACATACAAGATGACAAGATAACGATGTGTATGACCATGAGCTTGAGCCGCCGCCCGCCACAAAATAGCTCATAGTGATTCCATCAAGAGTAAACGCTACCAAGCAGCAACTATCGAAGACGGACAAACACCGATTAATATCTGTTCGAATGGACCAGGTTTTAGTTATAATATAGAAATCACGCAGTGAGGAGCACCCGCCCTTCGCAAAAGCGTTTACGCCTTTTCGTAACTACAAGTGGCGCATTCTGCCGGATGGCATCCTGGCTTATGAAACACCACTGCAGATCGTTTCGTCCACGCCGCAAGCTAATAGGCAGGTAGGTAAAACTACTGACTCGCTCTCACATGTCAGTATCAAGTGTGGGCACAGACAGTGATCTAACTAGATAGACTTTTGAAGCTGTCTATTTTGCAATCGAGTTGATATCGACAATTTCTGTTGAGTATTCCAGCCGGTCACGGAAGAGGAGGGATGTTGTTAGCGAAACTGAAACCATGAAAGCTGCCACCTGACTGGAGTTCAACATCACCGGAATACTCGCTTACCTATGCTGGCTTCCAGATGCCAAACATGGCGGAATCCGGACAGAGAGGGGACAATAGGCAACCTCGTCGAACAAAACCGGTGGTTGAAAACGAACCTGATAAAGTCTGACTGGCGCTCAGCCACTCCCATGCTTGCCCGTACGAGAAGAAGAGACTACCAATATCGACAGAAATTAATGCCGTACGAATCTTTGAAAAATAACCAATTGTTTCCGATGATGTCGAAATTATAAGGCCCAACAAGGAGTTAATAGCTGGCTGAGGTGACCATGGTCAGGACACTGTACAAATTTCGTCACTGTCAACGGCTTTGAGACTATCAAGGTGGAACTCGGATTGTCGCTCGCCTCAACGTTACTAAAAAGGTTAACGTAAACAAAAAAAAGTAAACAAAGACTAAGCAGAACTGGAGACAGTACGAATGCAGGTGCGCCATTTAGTGAGGCACTGTCATCTCGAATAGCGTTTCTAACCAGCGATTTGAGTGACGACAAGAATCCCTGGAAAACAGGCGATACCAAACTACTTTACTCAAAGGAACAATGCCGGTATGGCCACCGTTCAGCTGGCATGCGTAGTACGTGAATCAATCATCGCAGGTTGCGCAACGTGATTAATCGGTCAGTTGATCAGGCATCGCAAGCATTCCAGGACACGGGCCGGCGAACGGTCGTATTACCCGCGCGACCGGTCTACTTGGCGAAGACAACGATGGTCAAACACAACATATCTGCTGACATTTTAATTGTAAACAGGCCACATTTCCGAGCCACAGAACAAAACAGAACGCACGCAAGCGTAAAACATCCTTTTTTCAACACGACAGATGACGTACGTTGGCAAAAGCAGTATGTAACACACATCTGCACGCACACATCTGTGCACATGCCTCCGGACAACCATTTGCGATTCTGCAATAGCCTTAAAGCTATCACATTTTGCATCGTTTAACCCTTGATGTCGCTTGGCTCAGAACCTTAATATCTACTCTCCTTAATCGTTGCGCCTTCTTTCCCCATAGGGCGGGAGCGATTAGCCGTTTGTGGCTGGCCTGCAAACCCTTCCCTTCTCACAGAGTGAGCATACAGATTCATGTATTTCCCTGGAACTTCCTTGCGAGAAATGCAGTTCCAGAGAACGTCAGAGCAAACGAATTGGAAGCAGCCCCCAGATCTGAAAAGACCGTGACCGTCGGCTGCCTATCCAAGTGCCGATGCTCCAAGATCTGTCACAATTTAAGTGTGATCAAGGTACCCTTGACCGGATCGAAATTGTACCTGTTCCTCACGTGCCCGACTTCCTCTAGGTTTGGAGGCAACGTAACATGAGGCCAGTGAGTAAAGTAGACGTAACAGACACTAGACTGATGGCTTTGTGGTTGTCATGTAAACCCCAGATCCACTTTCTAAAAAGGGGAATAACTGTTGATCCGCGCCAACTGCGAGGTATCGCTTCAGTTTCTCAAAACATGATATCAACCTCTTCACCACCATTGAACAGAGGTCTTGTCCAGGAGCCTTGTTACGATCCAATACGTGGGCCGCTCAGGTACCGTCGTCCATATGGTTAAGTTGAAGTCGTTCACCCCACCTGTCAAATCGGGGAATGGTCTCAATTACACCATCTCGACGGCCGACACATCCACGGATCAAAGAGAAGTCTTCCGCTGCTCCCCAAAAAAACAAGCCCGTCACATTTCTTTTGGTTGTTCGGCCAAACGATGCTCACGGTCTTTGAGAAAGCTCTTGGCCAGCTTGTGTCTAGGTTCTCGACGGTCGTCATCGCATGTGGAGTCAGGTGGAATCGAGTGGCGCTTTTTTTACTGGGTTTACCGGAGTGACGGAAACCCCGTTTTGTCGCAACTATACAGCTTATTTGAAACTGGACACCAAACATACCCTTAGGACGCTTCTTCTCTGCAGAAAGACGACCAAGCTGGGCACTCAAATCGCCCACCAGTATGATGTTTAGTGTGCTTCAAAAGGTCAATGGCGTCGTACAACACATTACTGGTGTCACACGAACAGCTATTCGCTGGAGTGTACGCCGATATGAATAGGTAACGCTATTCCGATTTGTTGTGATAGATGTTAACCGAAATACCGAGTTCTTCAGTACATAAACGACCGTTCACTCGGATCTAATCGAGCAAACACTGCCCTGTTCCGGGACTTGGTGAGATTCTTATTCCTAATTGACCACAAAATTCAGCTTTGGCGTCATTAAGAACGCTCAGAGAGAAGTGCTTCAACCGACAGTTGTTTAGAGGTAAACGCAAGTGAGTAACGGTGCTAGAATCGTAGACGGACGGCTCCGAAACACAGGGCATCGACCTCAGGACTTGAGAGCATACATGCCAGAGCAGCTTGCTGACCAACTTGTCGGAGAGCGCGGATATTAAAAGCGCAATTTTTCACCACTCGTTTTACCTTTGGAAATCATTCACCACTCGAGGGCACAAAGAAGGGAGAAAAGTTTAGAGACAAAACAGAAAGTAAAAGATGAGCAATGCCACTATCGGGAGAACAATCACTTATAACGCTTCCTGGCCGTTTATGACGCGGAACCCCACCCCGAGTCCCAACTCAAAAGTCTGACCTGCGAGATAAAAGACAAGCGTTCTTGGAGTACCCCATCACAATGACTAGAGTCTGACCCACGTGATAGTTAGATGTTTGCCCAGTCTGAAGGCACAGCGAGCGAGACAACAATGACCGATTCTGATCACTGCTGCGCGCAGTGGACATATCCGAAGCGACATCACACTTTTGGATACTATCGGATATTTTTCAACCGTATTAGATAACACCCCGGTGGTCATGGTCAACCGTTAGGTGATCGAAATGCTGTTGGTTTGAGAGTACCTCTTCTAACCCCCTTTTCCTTTGGTCGAACGAAAACAATGCGGCAGCTAAACGAATTGTCCTGCTGTGTGCTCATAGGATCGTGCCTCACTAAGTAAGCAGTCCTACGCGATTAACCGTGTGATATACCTCCACTGCATCTGCGTTCTGTCTGACTGCTCCAACTCGCCTTATCTGACAAGCCTGCACTCGGTGGAACCGAATTCCCGATCAGCACAGCCCTCCGGGTCGATGCAGTGCACAAGCATGATCACCACGAGTACGGAATTACTCTCAATGCGGACGCGCAACATCGAATTGTCGGGCCATGATCTCCCAAAAGGTGGCACCAAACCGGATCCGGAACATCTCAGACCACTGAAAGTCACCAGCCCTGACGAACCTCAAAGCACAAGAGTTTTTGGTACGTTGACTTTTTACTCGCATTAAATGTCAATTTTCAGACGAAATCAGTGTGTTCGTCAGAGATAGCATTTTTCCTTTTTGAAAAAGCTTTGGCTTTGTTCATCAATCCTAGTCAAGAGATCCGAGATTCAGTGGTTGTTACTATTGAACCGAGAATGCCCCTGATAGTTGAAACTAACGCATCAAATATCACCATCGCCCCAAAGTTGAATCAGAATGGACGACCAGTCGTATTTCTCCCCGGAGCGCTAACACTGTCTGAATGTAAGCATTCTGTCGAAAAAGAAGCTTGCGCTATTGTGGAAAGCTTGAAAAACGGCGGGTTTTTTTGTTTGGGTCACCACTTTCAGCCCATTACAGATCAGCGTTCTGCATTCTTTATGTTCGATCAAAAACAAACAGGGGAAATCAGAAACCATAAAATACAACGTTGGCGACTTGAACTCTCCAACTTTCAGCATAGCACTCTCTACCATGCTGGCTTTGATAATCGCGTGGCTGTTACTCTATCGCACAAGTTTAACTGCTCTATATCATGCTGTTGATCTAAAAACCCTTTATGAAACATCGTCAGTCTGGATTTACCCGTATGTTCTATCTAGTCCGTGCACGGAATCAACCGTTCAGTCTCGCGGATGTCAAACGAATCACCGCTCAATGGAAAGTGTGCTGAAACCAAACCTTGCTTTTACACACCGCCACGCATACCTCTAGTAACAGCAGCCCAACCATTCATGGTTAAGCGTTGATTTGAAATTACCCATTCCTTCATTATCGAAGAGCGGATTCTCCCTAACAACTATCGACGAACTTTCTCGCCTCCTTTTTGCTCATCTTATACTGACACTCCTTCGTCCACAGTGATCAACTGCCCCACGAATCTATTTGCCATTCTTGGTTTACCTGATTCATTCATTCTGATTGAGGTTTTGCTTTCATTTCTATCTTCATTTCCTTACGATGAGGGTAACACGACCAGTCATACAACAGTCCATAATCTACGGGTCTAACGGACAAGTTGAACGTCTGAACGGCACCATACGGAAAACCATATTGTTGGCTTTCAAGTCAAACACTACGAAACTGTGCTATCAGGTGCACACCATTCCATACATTCGTCACTAAGCACCGCGATCAATTTTACTCCACACAAGCGAATGTTCCATCATAACCATAGTGTTTTCACGAGTCTCTCCTTACCATGTTGATTAGCGAACTCCGACAAACAAACCGGACGTTAAAATACGATCCGTACGCAGAGGAAGGTGAGTTGGTAGAATGCAATACGACAAGCTCGTGTTCGCCACCTCGACGGCCGTGGGGACAGTATCCATTGTTTGGTATTCTGGCAACCATTCACTGACCGCAAACCGTCACTTATGTTGACTCGTGCTTAAGTTTCCTCACAAAAATAGTCGTAGACTTGACGCCGTATAACCCCGAGGATAACGACCAACCAGAGCGCTTGAATCGGACACTTTGGAAAGCCGCGTTGTTCACCCTAAAGTCCCGTAACTTGGCAATTAACTAACGAGAACTCTTTTTTCCCGATGCACTACACTCCATTAGATAAGTTGCTCTATAACCGGAGGGTGAACCGCAGAACAACTGTTGATGTAGCCCACTGAGCCTGGACCACTGTTGCTGAAAGTGTCAGATAATCCAAGTATGATCCACTTATCGAAAAGATTGAATCACTTTAACGCAGTCCACAGTACGCATACGTTCGTCTCTCGATGACACGGAGGAAGCAGTTTTTGTCCATTGACTGGCCCCAAAAGGCCCTGCAAGAGGCCACGACGCTTCAGACGGAATAAACCATATCCGTACCGTCGAGGCACGTCCCTAACATGAAACGACAGTATTACTTAGGTCGGTGCAGCAATGAAGCATTCTGCAATCCTGCTAGTAACGATTGTCTGTATGATCTGGAAACATTAATCAAATAAAAACGTGCTCTTCTTTACAGCCGTAGCAAAAATGACGCATGCATTTATTGAGTGCTCATACAGTACGAAGCATTGTATCCGATGTGCGTGCATGTTTTATCACCTCCCTGTGAAGTATCATTCGTCCTCTACTAACAGTTCCTGGAACACTTTCATAACGCGCTCAATCGTTTGACCCAAAACCGAGGATACGCGGCATACAGCATATCGGAAGGACAAGTCAAACCACAGAGACCCGAAATATATAGGGCGAAACGATTACAGTACGTGGCCTACAAGACGCAAAGCAAATCAATTGAGACGATCATACATGGCTGTCAGACGCAGAGTGAATCAAATGAAAACCGTTCTATATGGTAGACAGGGCGGTAGAACAAATCACGCTACAGTGGGCATCAGAAACCAAACGTGAGAAGACAGTCTGGAGAGTGCACATCCGTTCGACCGCATGGTTGTAATCTGATTGGCAGGGTGGAACCGTACAACCACTTATCATCAAACCGTCTGAACTGGGTTGACCGATCGACAAGACGTTATGAATCCTCACTGCCTCGTTGGGAGATGCGCTTCCTCTGAACTTGTTGATCGTAGGTACGTGGATGAGGGCTTACCCAGAGTGAGATCACAGCGGTCCTCGTGTGGCTTGATCATCGAGGAGTAGGCAACACTTGGTGACTCCTTTTGAAGAATAACGTTCCGGGTCTCTGGTGTTCCTTTTGACCCTCGGCATTATACAAGAGCTCCTCCAAAAGGAATTAAGCTGCGACCTCCAGATGGGAGGTTTCGTGCGTGAAAGACGCAGCCGATTGTGTATGAAACAGTTCACACAAATTAGTCGCAGATCGGGGTGAACTTGGTGTACTGATTCTGAATGTCACGTGCACACAGTGGGCGACTGGACAATCAAAGCAACCCCGTGATTTCCATTTGTGTGAATCCGGGGGAAGAGGTATTGTAGTGGCACAAATATTGCCATTGTAAAAGGAAATTAAATGGTGAGAACTACTGCGAACCAGTATTGATAGGTGCCACGGTAAAACGCGCTCGAAGCACTCGAAGTGGCCCAAGAGTTCTATGAAACCGCCAGAAGAATAAGCAAGGTAGGGAAAACTTCTATATCTTCTATCGATCGAAGATATGCTAGAAGTGACCTCATGGAAATCTTCGAAACGTTGGGGATATCAAGGGAGTTAAGGTGTAATCTTTGTTCGGACTACACAAATTCGTATCCCTCGTCATAGTTTAGAGAAGGCATGGCAACAGCGACAAAGTCGGCCGTCCAAAAGATGCAACCTGGTCCCACCGACCGTGATATCCTGATTAGGTCATTTGCAGTGTCAGTCTTGGTACAGTTGCCAGCCCGTGCATAGCAGTGACAGCTACTGGAATATTGTTCCGACGGAATCAGTGGTTTGAACAAATTAGTGCACCCCCTTGTAGCGCGACTGTCATTTGTACTCTTATTGATCCCAATATTTGTGTTCATACGTTAATGTGAACGAGTATCGATATCGACAAGTACCCTGGGCGCTTAAACCTACAACTCCGCTGCAGGCTCGTTTGTCATTTCACAGTTACCCCTTTGTTTCGCTGCTCGCTCTTTTTCACGTCGACTTCGCGTGTCAACGATATACTCTCCGTTTACTCGTTGCGTTATTCGTAGCCGGCCGGCTCTGGTTCGTTTGATTTCACACCCTTTCTGACCCTAACGACTACGTAAGGAGGTGAAAAACTCACTTTCCGCATCTTCGCAGCTGTGAGCACCCAAGGGCTCACGGTTACAAAGTGGATAACTGCTGGAACTGAAATACACGGGAATTGGAGCTAAATCGAACACTACCATTTGCAGGAAAGAAGTATACGACCGGAACAGCTTACACGTTCAACGTACAATCCTGGTTTGTGGTACACTTCATTAATTGCATAAGAAACTAAATTACGTGCGAAAGCAGAAATATATAACCACATTGACATCATTCAGCGTATCAGAGAAACGAAAGCACAGAGGAACCTCTCACGCTCAACACAACATACCTTAAAGTTTTAAAGAACCGTCTTTCAAGAAAGAATGACCCCGTTAGGAAGAGAAAATGGGACAACAAGGGACCAACCACCCCAAGGGATGCCGCGCCATGCAAGAAATGAAGCGACAGTAAGAACCCATTAAAACAAATCGGGTCAATCAAAATAAGGATAACAAATTCATTGCATTCGAATCAAAAATAAAACGCTCCTAAGAACTTTCAGCACAACTCCTGCGTTTCAGCTGAGCGCGGCCGATACGAAATTAGTCTCCTTCTCTACTTCTCAATAAAGCCAACCGGCTAAGAAGGTTTGTTAAAAACCCAGAAAATTGTTGACTTATACGTGATCCGTCTCTCGATCGTTTACGAAGGATCGTAACTTCGGGTGCTTGCCTCTGGGCACGTCGCAGATTTGCTACCTGGTATCTGGTTGAGAGTTTATAATCAGGGTAATTCTCGGAAAATACCAAGGTATTACGGTATACGAGGGCGATATATGGTCTGCATAACAATTAAAAAAGATGAACTTGACAAACGGAACATTCTGGCCACATTACCTCACAGCTACCAAGAATCAACCTCATAGCACGGATATCACAGACAAACATGTTCGTACACCACACATGCCGAGGAATTACCATGGAACTTGGGGGACGTTAACATGATTAAAAACGAAAGTGGCGAGGAAAGGATGATCTGTGGGGGAATTTCTGGCTTTAGTTTTGCTGGAACGAACAAAGTCGACGACAGATATTTGGCGTCGTTTGTACAGCAATTTGCAACCCGTAACTCCCATTATTTTTTGTACCTTTAACGTTTTCGGAGTGCCCAAATACATTTGTTGCCTATTGCAAGTGCCTATCATGACGCGGTGGATGCAGAGTTGGTTGCAGCGCTTACCACTTTCTATACCGAACATCACAGCCGTCGTTGTGAAACTTACAATGTTCCACCGCCAACCTAGTCTGCCGAACACCATTGGCCTTCCACGTGATCAGCCAACTCAAGGCACAAAATCTCCACTGTTTCTGTCGAACTAAGCGCCTCGACTGAAGTATAATGTGTAAGCCTTTCGTGTCATTCCGAGGTCACTCCTGGTCCCACAAACCCAAAATTGAGAGATACTGCACTGAAAACCCAGGGCTTCTGCTGAATTCGAACCAACGACAGAGACAGCATGCACAAAGGCAGCAAGTGTTTCGCCAAATGAGCTGCGAATCCGCGCAAAGAGCTCGAAAAGTTCGAAGTTATTTGGAGCCATATTTTTTCGCAATTAAGTCGCTTCTAAACTGTCGAACCTGTCTATCTGTTTATCAATAATTCCACAGGGATTTGCCTGAACTCATGCACTCGTTCGTCGTGATGCATTTCAGCGCCCATTTTGACGAAACCACCGTAGACAATTCAAAGTGACCCCAGAAGCGAACAAAGTTCTCGCCATCAATTAACGAGACGACAAATGTTTACACAGGACAGCGATCACAGGCACTTACGACACATCCCAAAACCAGACGTAACGAACAATCACAACCAGTGTATTGGTGATACAGAGACGAGGCGGTGATCCCCAAGAGGCCAATGGTAACACGAGAATCCCAACAACAGAAGGTTTCCGAATCGTTTGAACAAGTTAATCCAGTTTGTTGAGAATCGCCACCTTCCGGAACGAAAGCAACATTCAGTCTCCGTGGCACAAAAGCAAATATCAATTTATTGAGTTTCTATTGGTTATTTTATAGACTGGACGCATCAGAAAATGAAGAATTACAGTTGGTGTTGACGCCTCCGCTTTCCAGTTGGTCAGCTCGACCCCATTCGTAGCTCGTTCGTTCTAACGCATAACGCATTCGGATAGCTTGTTTTACTCCGGTGCTCGTAATGACAAAATCCGATGCTGAAGCAGCGTGCCATTCTGAATGGTCCACGCGCTGACATACCAGTCTGGTCGCGTGTTCGACACTGATTAGCCGTAGCCTTCTGCGAATCATTGGTTGACTTCGTATCGATGCGTTTGTCCAATCCAATCTCTTGACACAGAAGGGGTCAAATATCATAGATCTAGGGAGGTTCATTTCGTGTGGGACGTTTCGTACGATACGCAGACGGGCGACCTGAAATAGATAACATGAGAGAGAACACCAGCGGAGAGTTTAAACTTTATGCACAACAGTTTCTCTATTGTTACACTGCTCCCCTCTCAGTGAGGCACTGACCCCAGTGTCTCTGTACGCCAATGTTGCTGCACCCAACTTGTGCTGGGATTTTGACTGTATGTTCCGCGATCGGAACACTGTCAGGTGTTACTGTCAGGGGCCGCATGTGGGCTTTCTCCGGCGCTTGAGCTGGCGTTAATTTGTCGTGTTGTGCCGTAAATATCTGCAGCGATCGCGCATAATCCAGCGTGATTCTCATCTGTGCGTTGAGGAATATATTATTATTTAAGTACATCCGCCATTGGATTTGTATTGTCGTGGATTACATATACAGTGGGTGACTACACATGCACAATTACGAACGGACCTTGTCACGCGCGATGGAATTTGTGGGCAGCCCCCAATCGTGGTTTTGGTCTGTACAATCAGACTTGATCCCCGATGCGGTAAACCGGCCCGTTTGCTGTGCAGTCATAACAGCTTTTCTGATGGGGCTGCGACTTTGGCTGATGCTGGGTGGCAATTTTTTAGGCGACTCCCAACCGTTCGCCCTGCTCCTTGACATATCGTGGCAACCCTGTGCATTCGGCTGGCGCCAGCGGTATTAGTTTTAGTTCACGGCCTAGGGTTAGTAGTGAAGGCGTGTACCCTGTGATCGAATGGACGGCAGCCCTATAAGCTAAGAAACATTGTGACAGGTGTTCGTCCCAACGATCTGACTGATGTCCAACAAAGGCACGTAGAACTGTCAGTACAGTACGCTTGGTTCGTTCGACTAAGCCGTTACTCTGAGAGTGATAAGGAGTTGTTCGGGTATTGTGTGTGCGCAACCTACGACAAAGTTCCTCTAACAGGCGATTTTTAAACGCAGCGCCTTGATCAGATTGCAGCTGAATGGGTGTACCGAGAAGAGCAACTCATTCGTTAAGGCACAACCATGGTATGCTGAAAGCTTCTTGGTTTGGCATCGGGAAGAATTCACGTCATTTGGTTAAATGATCAACAATTACGAGGATATCTTTACTTCTTCTCTTCGATGTTGGTAGTGGTCCCATCACATCAACTCCCACACTGTGGTTGGGCCAACTGTTGCAACCGTTTGAAGCGCGGCCCTCGGAGCTACAGTGGGGGGTTTGATTCGAGCATAGATGTTACAGTTGGGACAGCTGCGAACAACATGGTTATGTAGCTTTGGCCACCAGAAGCGCTGTCGGACAGCTGCTTCAGTTCTTTGCTGACCGGTATGTCCCAGCTCTAAACGATCCTTTCAGACAACCTTTGAAATATTGCTAGATGGGACGATTAGTCCGTATGTTCGTTTGATTCTATCAGATAGATGCAATACTTCATTAATAACTCGCAAATTTGACCATTGTGACCATAAGCAGCGCTCTTATGGAGATTTGCTCTACATTTTGCGACCAGCCGGTTTAGGGTTTCCGTCAAGTTGTCGACGGTAAATGTTAGAAATATACTGATCATTCAGTCGATAGTGTGCCCACTTAGCCCCGGACGAGGGTGTAGATAACCTAACGTCAACAACTTCCGCAGGGAAGCGAGAAAAAGCATCAGCGTTCATGTGACGGCTGCCCGGGTGATTAATACAGTCAAATTGGCATTCCTGCAAATATTCCAACCAACGCGCTACTTGACCTTCCGGCTCTCGAAAGTTGCAAAGCCATTGTAGTGCTTGGTGTTCCGTTCGAACTTTAAAGAGTTTCCCGAGCAAGTAAAGGCAGAAGTGTTTAAGAAAACACACCCAAACTAACATTTCACAGCGTGTAGTGCAACAACGCCTTTCTGGCTTACCCAGCCGACGACTTGCGTAAGAAATTACGACTTCCTCACTGTCGCACTTCTGGGACACTACAGCGCAGATGGCTAAATCACTGGCGTAAGTGTCTAGTATTGTTGTGAATCCAGAAGGCGGACAACACAAGGGTTACTTTATTGGAGAAACCAACACACGACTTAAGCGTCTGAGCACGACTAGAAACGGGAACACTCATTCGTACACCATACTCTTCTGAGGATACTTCGGTCGCTTTAGACACCATGTATCAGTTCCATTGTGTAGCGAAAGCCATTATATGTCATTGTGCCCTCCAACGATCCATCCCGTATCTCTGCCGTATTTATCACGCGATTATCTCGATCCATGCTGCTACTGAATAGTGGTGTGAGTAGTATGGTGCGACCGTATCTCCTCGCTACATTCCTCACCCCGCAAAGATTGCTCCAGTCGTAACAAAAGGCGTTCAGGTTCTCTTCGTTCCCTCGACGATCTGCGTGCTGGCCTCGGTGCTGGTGACACACATGGTGTGCATCCTCTTCTGATCGGAGTGTCGTACCATTTACACAGCTGGCTTCCGTGCACTCGATGTTGAATTTTCTCATTCTTTATCAAATGCACTGGGCCACGACGTTCAATTACTACGTACGGTCCCCTCCACTTTGCCATGAACTTCCTAGATCCGGGTCCGGTTGCCCTCGCGCTCCGCCGGTCTCGTTATTTCACCTTAGAACCAAGTTCAAACACAGTCCTTCGACCCGATAACCTCGCAGTTGATCGCTCCTTAGAAGCTATTTGTGTGTTTTCCAAGTTTCGGTTGGCAGATCTCCGAGCTTCTGCTAATTCACGCGCGCTCATCCGTCGGTCTCCCCATAAACCAATCTCCTGATCGACTGGCAAGCGTGGCACGCGCCCAGACATTAGCTTGAATGACGACCTCGTCGTTGTCCCTTGCGGCGAACAGCGGTAGGTTAACAGAATCAACGGTAACGTTTCTCCCCAGCTTCTTCATTTCGCAGCCAACCATTCCTTGATTGTGCGATTGTTCCTCTCCGTCAATCCGTTTGATTGAGGATGGTATGGAGTTGTGTGTATTTTCTTGATTCCCAAACGCTCCAAACAGTTCCGAAACTCCTCACTTTCGAAGCAGGGGCCTTGATCAGTCA
>QNGE01004868.1:29730-48826 GCA_008508345.1 Paragonimus westermani | reverse complement strand
TTTGCAAGGTGTAGGCACCTTGATGCTGAATGTTTGAATATGGACGTAGTCATTTTCAGTAGTTAGGTCCCTTCCCGTCCCCTTCTTTTTCCTTCTCTCTTTCTATATAGGGTTTGCTGTTTCTTCATGGTTGTGTGGCAGTTAAGCATTAGTGTTAACCACTAATGTATTGCTGTCTGTGATGATGATGATGACCAGGAAAAGCAGAGGGGCGAGGATAGACCTCTGAGGTACCCCACTTAATGGAGAACCTTTGTCTGGCAATACTCTTACTATACAAGACCTTCCAACTAGAAACGTCTGTATCCACCTGCATGTACTAGGGGAGATTCCAGCTTCTCGTCGGCAGATTGACAAGACAAGATCCACTCCTTAGAAAACCATGTTGAGAAGAGCTTAAAGATTTCTGTTCGCAAAGTTATTTCAGATTCTCTCTCGTAATGTGCTTTCGAAAATTTTGCTGACAACACTAGTCAGACTTACTGGTCGGTAATTTCTAACCTCTGATCGGTTACCATCTTTAAAGATTAGAATTACGATGGCTTCTTTCCAGTCTCTCATAATTATTCCTGTTTCTAATGTGAGATTGAAAAGTTGGGCAAATGGCGACGCCAACAATACGGCCAGAGGTTGTAGGATGGCCGGGTGGATGTGGTCAGGTCCTGTGGACTTTGTACTGTTTGGCATAGATATCGCTCGCTCAACTTTGTTGGGCGTAATGTCCTGATCCACCATGGGCACACACATGGCATTAGACGTAAGCTCCGGTGCTTCATTGTCTGAGTGATAGACACCTTGAAACTGCCATAAATTCGTCTGCTATGCCCTTGTCAGTCGATATAATCTCCCCGGTATAGGAAAGTGTGGTCCCAATTTCCTTTCTTAGGGAGGACCTGGACTATGCATAGTCGTAAAACCTCTTGGGGTGCTGTTTAATCTCGTGCTAGGTTGAGCTCATAGACCGGACGTGCATTCCCTGCTGACTGATTCGTTTCGAGCCTTTTGTATATCATGAGGCTCTTAAACTCCTCATGTTGAATGTGTCTTCCAAGCCACTTACGTTGGAAAGCTCTCTTGACTCCAGTGCGAACCCAAAGCTTCCCACTCCTTCCTCCGACTTGTTTCTGAGGGACGTTCCTATCTGTAAGAGTCCGGATGTTGCTGACGTAGTTCGAACACAGACTGTCGACATCCTCAAAAGGAACTGTTGGATTCTAGGTAATTTTATCAGCTTCCAATATTAGTTTTTTGGTGTCAATTCGGTGAAACAGTTGCACCTTGTGTGCCTGCCTTACTAACAGAGAACATCGGGACGAAAAATAAGTCGTTACGTAATCACTATTTCCCAGTGGTGCTGCAGGCAATACGTTTGTGAAGTCCGTGATGTGCCGAGGATTAGGTCTTACACTGAGGCCATCTGACCGGGTCGGGATCTCGTGCCCGCTCTAACATATGTTAGTGTGAATTGATTGACTAGGTCGAACAGCTTGTGATCAAACCTTCTACCGCCAACAGATCCCAACAACCAGTTGACGTTAAGATTATTAATATCTCGCAAAAGGAGCACGCGATAGCCTGATTGACAAACCGACTGGAATGATTTCGGTAATGCTCCGTCTTTTGGTGTTGAACCCTGACTACGATACATTCCGAAGACTAGCAATGGGGAATTGACAGGCTGATGGCGGTTTGAATACCCACGCAATTGCAGGTATAGTTCGCGGGTGACTGCCTTATAAAACGTTTGATAAACAATAAACAGCCACCCCCGAATGCATTGCAACGGTCACTGCGATAGCATTGGAACCCATGTGCCCAATCCACCAGGTCTCTTTCTTCTTTGAACCAGGTTTCTGTGAGTAAGCAAACAATTACGGAGTGGATTGCTCTTTGCTCTTTGCAGCCAGTCTCTCTTGTTAGGCAGACCGCGTACATTCGCCACCATGCATTCCATCTGCGTTCAATCGCTCGTATCGGGCGACACCAGCGTGTAAGTAACGAAGAGGTTAGAAAGCGGGTGTTTGGTAGTGATTGCCAAACGAGTTCTTTTGTCCAGTTTCTACGTTTGCACATGCTCAGATGGTTAGGTCACGTATTANGTAGGGAAATGAAGTCGTTCACCAAGGGGTTGGCCACTGTGGGTCGTGTTCGTCTGCGGTGCTAGGGCCCTCGCGACTCACAGAGTCGGTGATTGGAGACACTAGGTGAGATGGCGGCTAATCGAGCTCAGTGGCGTGAATGTTGTCGTTGTTTGGCCGAGCTGTTTGTGAGGTGAGTGCATTTAATGACGCGGGGCAGTGAGAGCCGTAAGGAAGCTGTCTCGCTGGTGACGCCTTACTCTCACTTGCAGCTCGGTTGTTTGTTTGGTTGCAAAGTGTAGGCACCTTGATGCTGAATGTTTGAATATGGACGTAGTCATTTTCAGTAGTTAGGTCCCTTTCCGTCCCCTTCTTTTTCCTTTTCTCTTTCTATATAGGGTTTGATTTTTCTTCATGGTTGTGTGGCAGTTAAGCATTGGTGTGAACCACCAATGTATTGCTGTCTATGGTGATGATGATGATTCCATCTCCGATGATGCTGTTTTTCCAATAAATCGAGATTGCTCAGCGTTGTTCAGACTTTTGATTTGATTTCCGCTCGATTAGGTAGTCCAGTAAGCGACATGGTATCGGAGGGCACTATGAAGTTTCCATGCTGCTCCCAAGGCAGTTCATCGAGTACTTTTTCACTTGTTCCTCCGGAGCATTTGAACGTGACGGACAGTAGAACAGTGTCAGAGGAATGGCGAATGTGGAAACAGGAGTTTAATGACTTTGCAGTGTTGAGCAGTTTGTCTAAACGATCGAAAGAATACCAATCGGCGATACCCTGGCATTGCGTTGGAAACAGAGGCGGACGGATCTTGACGAACTTTACCTTTGCTGACGATGAATACAAAAACGACCTGGACGCGGTGAGCAGTAGATTGGGAGGACGCTGTCTCAAGCAGGCAAAAAACATTCTGAACGTCTCTATTTATTTCAAAGTAGCCATCATCAAGCGGATTCTATCGATCAGTATGTGACGGTACTGAAGGGGCTGGCTAGGGCTTGCAACTTTGCAAGTGCACCAAGGACAGTCTCATACGCGGTCGAATGGTTCTTGATGTTTAGGACGCTGCAACGATCAAGACACTGTTGAGAGTGAGACAATTAACACCTGTCCAGTGTATTAATATTTGCAACAGCAAGGCGTCTGCGAAACAGACTCAAAGACCTTGACAGTAAAAATGGAACGGAACTCAGCGCAATTAGCTGTGTACGAGCCAAGTTTGCAGCATACCCCTGTTTGCTTTGCAATGGACACCATGAAGGACAGAAAGAGAAATGTCTGGTGTTTGGAAAAGCTTGTATGAAGTGTTAAGAGGAGAATCATTTCATCAAGCACCTGTCAGACTGGGTACTGATGAGTCGGAGGCCCGGCAAATACTGAATGGCGTTTAAGGTGTATCCATATCAAGGGAGATTTACGTTGAACTTATTTCAGTTGGATTCGGGCGCATCTGCCAGTGTTTTACCGGGAGCTTATCTTCAAATATCAGTCGTGGAGCCGATTGTGGAATGGATCGAAAACGTAACTGTTAGGGAAAGCAAGTAGGCCGATCAGAAATCCGAAGAATGGCAAATCTGGTGTTTAAGTTTTTGTTGTGGAAGGAGGTTCAATACATCGGATTGGATGCCATTCCGACAATGGACTGACTTCTCACGATGCCAACTTTCTTCATGTGTAAGAAATACTTCAACTGTCTGATCAGTACTCTCCTGTGTTTGATTCGGTTTGGGGTGGTATGCCGGGCGCTGTCAGACTTTCTGTAGCCGAAAACGCCGGATCGGTTGCGTTACCAGTCAGGGCAGTTCTGGCCGAAAGTAATAACGTCAGTAGACGGATCTGCCGACCGGGTTAGTCAGGTTGCAATAACGTTGAAGAGGTCTGGTGGTATCCTTGTGTGCATTGACCCCATATCGCTGAATACTGTACTCCGAAAGAAACGATAAAGATTGCGAATTATGGACGACAGTTTGCCGAGATAAACCAAGCTCGCTTTTTTACGAGAGCCGATTTGTCTTTCGCGCACTGACGTTTGGCACCCCTTTTGGGCATTTACGGCGGTTGCGCCTACCGTTCACACCACAATCATCGAACGAAATTTTTCAAGTTCTAATTCAGATGCTATATGAACTCAAAAGTACGACCTCTGTGGCGGATGATGTGATGATATACGAAAGTACAGACGAGGACCGCGATGGGAATTGCGAAGATTTTCAAAAACGGCGCATGTCACAAGGAATAACCCTGTCACGAGATAGGGCAGTTTTCCGGACGACAGAAGTGACATTTCGTGGCTACCTACCCACGCCTGAAGGACTGAAGATCAACCCCGATAAGGTGAAGGCGACCCGGGATACGCCGCCTCCTGAAGATGCCAAAGGAGTTTCTCATTCTAATGGCGACGAACTACCTGAGTCAATTCCTCCCAATGTTCGTCGACATAATGCGTCCAATTGGACAACTTACGCACAAAGGAGTCGCGTGGATGTGGGGCGGGGCCCAGAAATGAGCGTTGGACGAGATAAGAAGGTTAAATTCGATTGCCTCGGTATTGACATACTGTAACCCTGAGGTTCCTTTGATAATCCATTGTGAAAACATTCAGTCAGGCCTTGAAGCTGAGTTATTACAACAGAGAAGACCGACTGACTATAGAAGGCAGAGCCGTTTGGCTATGGGACGAAACTATGTACAAATTGGAAAAGAAATGCTGGCAATGGTTTTTTCTGAAACGTTTCAACAAACCTCTGATAGCAACCTATACCGCATTAAGTCAAACAGGAAGGCCGAAACTGTTGTTAAAGCTGTCGAAATACTACTACAGGTTACCCAAGAGACATGGGAAGCCTCGTCTAATACCTCTGGAAAGAAGTATTCCGAATGAGATCACCGGATGTAGTGCGACGCAGTAAATGTTCGGGAGAAAAGCGAGGATAAAGTTGCCAGTAGCATCCGAACTGTCGTGTCATGACATATTAGACGAGTCAATTGTTTAAGAGAGCCTACAACGACGCGGAGCGCAACAAAAAATGTACTATGATCGCGGAGCTCGGAAAATTACTAGATTTAAACCGGACTATAAAGTGTGGGTCTAGTGTGTCCCCGAGAACCCAAGTCACAACACGTGTTGTGGTCAGTGATCGTGGACATACGTCATACGGTGTTGATGTGGAGAGGGGCGGTGAAAAGAAATCATGTTTATGTGAGGGAGCTGTCGGAAAGAGACATCCGTGATGTAAGCTATAAGGAGCCATCAAGGACGAGAAGTGTACAGACTTATCGAAAAGAAAAGGATGCAGTTAGGGGTGAATAAGAGCTGTTTTCGGGACGGATTAGGGATGGGTTTTGTGACTAACAGTGTTTTGGTTGCTGAGAATGTATCTATTCGCCTGTGCACCAGTGTACTAAGTATTTATAAAACACATGAAGTACCTATTACAAAGGAATTGTATTAAATTCCAAAAGTTTTTTACTATACGTACAAACTAGTTTTCAGTCCGTTACACTTTTTAGGATTACGGTAGGGATTGCCCCCAAATCCCTAAGTGACCTAGGGAATAATCAGGGGGTTTGTTTAGGGATTTGGGACACAATTCTAAGAAGTGTAACGGACTGGGAACTAATTTATACGTATAACGAAAACCTCCTGGAGTTTGATGCAAGTCCATTGTGTTGTTCTTCATGTATACTTGTTCACGGGCGAACAGATACACTCTCAGCAACCAAAATACGGTTGGTCACGAAAACCCATTCCTAACCTTCCCGAAAACACGGAAGCCGGTTTCCCTTCACACCCGGGAAAAAATACTTTGAACGGCTTGTGTGACATGCAGGCCAGCCGACTTTACTCTGGATGCCCGTGAATACGCGGACCGACCTTGAGGCCCAAGTTTCTCATTGGTTGCAGGCCAATGTGTAATATATGTGATATATATATATATGTAGACCATATATATGTAAAAAATACCTGAAGTGTACGGGAAAATATCTGCGAACATGTGAGAGCATGTGCTGACCTATATATAGGTACTTTGTGCCAAAAATGTGTATGTGTATATATATACGAATATATATTTAAACATACCTATATATACCTAAATACGTGTATATATGTACATATGGGTATATGCACACATATATATGTAAACCCTGACAAACGTATACATAACTGTATGTATAGAGAATTATGTATATATATATATGTATATCGGTATACATTCATATGTGCATGTACACCTTGTCTTGCCATTGACAGACGTCTATTTCTGGGATATTTGCCAGGCTGTTCAACTTGGAAGTCGTGCAAATGTTCCAGCGTGACCTTCTCAGTGCGATATGCCCCGTTACGATAGCGAAGTATTTAAAAGACCATGCGGCTGTAATCGGCGAATATAAAAGGTAATGACAAAAATTTTACTAATATATTACCGTTTGGTGGCTACCGTCCGACGTGTACGATGTACACATTTATGCACGGCATTTCCGTATGAGCATCCTGGCGGCAAATCTGTTCACCTATGTTTCTTGGCACTCGCTGCCGTTTGCGAATTATTGACGAGGAAACTGCTACACGTATCCCGTTGAAATCTGTTCAGATCCTCCTGATACTCCCGGAAGTTCTGACACTTCTCCTTGTATATTCTCTAGAACACGTCCGCGTTGTTCACCGCCATACTGAATCGCCGTACGAAAGTGATTCACGTGTGATGGACCACTTGAACACTAACTAGGTGCGATGCTGTTAAGATCCGTGAACTGCGCATCTTTCATACTTCTGATTTGGGACTTTCACTTGCACCATTTTATTGAAACTTGCCGTAACACTTGCCTTATACCACTTTCTCCATTATTTATGTATGAAAGGAAACCGACTCTCCGAAAACACCTTTACATCAGTCCCTAAATGGTGCTAGCGGGGCGGTTTCTTGATTGGAGACGGCTCAGCTAATCCGTGTTCGCGAACAAGCTGTTACAGACGGAGTTGTGGCCGAATTGGCGCCATCCAACGATTGATGACAACCATCTGCGGTCTAATTCGCAGATGCAAAGTCGTGAGTTGATACACCAACTAACTGGCCAATCAAAACTTGGGAACGCATGTCGTTCATTAACAGAGGTACATACTGCCGTTCCTCTATAAAACAAGAGGCTTTTTCCAGTATATTGTTTAGCGTTGCTTAGACTTCTGTTTTGATTCTCTCTCGGTTGGATCTCTCAGTATGTGACATTATTTACAGCACTGTGCGCTCAGCTACAGTAATCTTTTCAATTGCCCGTGAGTCGCACATGGTTACCAAGCTCACCTCCCACCTACATCGCCTCTGGAGAACTACGACTAAGTTGAGCTTAAGGTCAGCCGACAGTTTGATTATATCAGTGTTCAGTCTTTTTCGAACGTCAACGAGCAGCGGAATGCATGCTTATCAGCACCCAGACAGTTGTTCGTTGAAAATTACATTTATAGGATGCGCATAGAACACTTTTATCATTTGTGTTGGCAGACTTTTACTGTCATGTGAAGTCTGGCAGCGCGCAAGCGACCGCTCAGTGAGATTCGGGTGAGTAAACATCGCAGCCAGAAAAACCGTCCTGTGAGTGACCCATTAGTGTCCTATGAGTATTCTGCGAGCGCGCCGTGAATATCCTATGAGCGCCCTATCTAAAGAATTTTAGGTCACTTATGGGACGGTCATGAGAAATTTTGGCGCAACACATGACATGCTTCTTTTTCCGATTCCGTATGTAATTCAACGATTATGCTTACGACAGGTAACTGCGGGTTTCGACTATTGTAACCACCCCCCATTTATAGCGAAATAATCTAAAGGAGTCTGAAACCTGCGGAAATACGGCAGTGACTGTGAGAATATATTTATAGGGGAGAGTTTACTAAGGTACTCGAACAGTCAGGGGTAGTCCACGTCCTCGTTCCGTAGGTCCTTGTGCCGATTTCCAGCACTCTGAATCCACTTTTGTAGTTTTTTCTTCACGATATTGCGTGACAAACCGAGAAAAATTTGACGTATAACATTATGTGTATTGTGGCTGTTAGCGTATAGACAAGCTTATTCACAATCACCTGCGACAGCGGTGTGGACACAAACGAGAATTCGCTATTAACATCTCTCCAGCTGGTGTTGTTTGACAGTTTATCGGATACCAGCGTATCCACTATATTTTATGCGCAATTTCCCATCGTCCTTCTGCCAATTTTGTCCACATAATCAGTCTAAGTATGCGATAGGTAGGATTTGTGAAAGGTTATCACCTTGAAGTATAAACGTGATCCTCCAACTGGTAGTTCAGGAGTTAGAAACTCCGAACAGAATTCACTGGAAGTGTAATGGGGAAGTCGTGCAAAAACCTCGCGAGGATTTTTAGCAGGCGTAATTCGTCGAACGTTCAGTTTAAGCCGCAAAGAGTTTAACTATGCTCTAATGCATATGTTTGAATGAACCACCCTCTCAAAGCTCCATTTTTTACTCTATTGACATCCGAAACGCTTACCACGCTATGAGTACGTCTTCTCTTTTATGGCCACAAGGAATGCAGGAATGCCACACATAAGACTTCAAGGGGCTCTTCACTAGGGAGCTACGTAAAGAAATGCAATATAACAAACTTAATTTCATCTGGAAGCAACAGGGCTTTTTAGGAAGAAAGCAAAGTTCGTCGGCTGACCTATGATGACGGATGCAGTGACCATACACTGCAATGGCGGAGAGGGAGGTGAATAATTAACGTCTTTTTAGATACATTGATGTTATTGGTCGTAAAGTGTGGCATAAAATGTGCCCAATTGACAAGGTGACCTGTAAAAGTCTACCAGTTACATGAAGCGCCTCTCCTCGTTTTCCATGTGAACTGTAACTTCAGAGGGTGGCAACTCGGAAAGCTCCCACAGGATGTTTTTGAAACGCATTGCAGTTGTAAGGTCGTCTAGAAAGGAATGGGTGAGGGTAAATAATTCAATCCTTACTCCTTATATCTTTCACTTCGAATTTCTTTGACGATGATGATGCCTGTAGACGGTCCGATATTAAACGACGCATTTGCTCCAACTCCAAGCGTGGCGAACGCACCTTATCATGGGAGGTGAACCATGACTGGCAGGCGGCAACGGATGATTCCTTCTCAAACTTAGTAACGTGGTACACCTGGAATTAACTGCCTTTGTAGTTATGACACATTTAATGTGGGCAAAAAGTAAACGCCACGTCGGTGCCTAGTTGTGTGCAAAATGAGGTAAGCAGTCAGGTGATCTACCTTGAAACGTTGACGTTTGCAGTGAATGCCCGCAGCAGTTTTCTAACAAGTGATGTAAGATGGATTGCAGTATCTGAGAATGTTCAACTCCACGGAGGTCGTGCATTCTTCAAATAAAACGCTCAATTGTGTAAACCGCCCTGCCGGAATTTGTTCACAGTGGATGCGTTCTGTGATCGCTGGCGCACTGTTTACTATCGCGCAGTTGGGCAGTTTATCTGGGTGAAATATAACTCCAAGTACAGCACCCGCACAACACATCATCCGATGTTGGCTCCTATTGAAAAATCACAGTCATGTCTCTGAACAACCTTACGGAACAGGTGCGAAGGTGACAAGGTTGGGAAGTGCACCAGTCGCCTCATACGGGGTGTATGTGATTCGAACGGGAATGCTGAAAATCCATCAAGGGGGCCAAGTATCCGAAAGCCTTCGCATATATGTCTTAGACAGTGATTATTGAGCACCATCTCCTCCTCCCTGTAGAGAGAGCCTAGCTGGTGATCCCCCCCTCAAAGAGTGACACATAATGCGTCACTAACTTTCAGTTGCTCAGAACGAAGATGCAAATGGAAAACGTTGGAAAAATCATGATTCTTCTTATCTAAGATTTCGAATAAAACAATCGAGCCTGAAAAGAAGAGAAATTGACGGAAGTTCGATGGTTTTTATCTATCTGCACCTTACCACTTGCGACAATTTCTCTGGAAGCCACACGTTGCTCGTTTGTCGCTGCGGATTCTTTAGTTCATCTGGCGGATACGAGCGGACGATAGTGAGCTATTTTTTGGATGCTCCCGGAATGCAGCAGAATGATCAGTCTCTTCATAATACTAAGGCATGCTAAATGTGCTAATCAAGTGAAAAAAGTGCACCATGTCAACCAATAGACCTTCGAATTGTGACAAGCCATTATGATACGCCTCATACAGATGAGAGCGAAAGCTGTTGTCAGACCTGCGTGTGCAATCACTGTGCGGAAAAGTAGTGTGTCCGCACGTGTAGATGTTGTGCACACAGCACTTCTCATATGAGAAGTAACCAAAGTGTTGCGCCACCTGACAGACGAATGCTGTTGCTGGCGCATCAGCAATAGTGCAATCAAAGTAAGTTAGTCAGTGCTTACCACTGCCAACATGGTAATGTTCGTGTAGTTGCAGGTCCAACATTTCGTCGGTAGGATTTTGAAAATATTCCGTTACGTTCTCAGACCTTGTCCGGCCATTGAATACCCTGCCAATGAACGGGACTGCTTTCGGATTGATTAAGCGATCAAGAATCGGCCATGGTTGTGCGCGATAGATCTTAAATTATTCCGTTGACATGAATCCACAGATTCACAGCATCACACTGACATTCATTTCAGAGCAACCTATCAAAGACGTTCTTCAAGCCGAAAGGAACATAATGTATCCCACCTTTTGTCCTTCTTTCTTATGTGCGGGGGTACCCAGCAAAATTCGGGGATCCTTCTGCAAGTGTGGATATAAATGACGCGGCTGGATGAACATAATGTTGATGGCATCCGTTGACATGTTCTTTCCAAGTGCGCTCCTTGGGCCAAATTCTCGTAGGCACCTCCTTTCCGATAGGTCTTGAGTTACATAAAACACGTCTGCTCAGTAGAAATCATGAAGGTTATCGCAAGTTTACTTGGTCCACACGGTAGCACACCCAACGGCGATTAGGATTGAAGGTAATTCATGAGATGGCAATTTGTCCCCACTAGGTTCCAGACGGATACTCACCATTTCGACCTCCGCATGTGTGTTTGCACCGGCAATCTTATTGCTTTCCGTCCTGGACAAATCTCGATAGGAATAGGATGAAGGCGTCTGAAACACCACAATTTTCGTCAACAACTCTTTATTTCAGTTCCTTAATGTTTCCCATCTTGTACATCAAGACGGTATATATTGAACAGCAAGAATCCACGCGGTTTCTTCATGGCAAAGCCTTGAAAATTGCGGGTAACGGATTAAGGAACTTTGACGAAAACAAACAAATATCTTGAGACAAACCATATCCACCATTTTCTTGCGCGATGTATCGTTTTTAACATTCCATAATTAGTCAGCATTTGAACAAATGGTCAGGTGTGCAAGCAACTGTTTATACGACCATCCAGCTGGACACACAGAGGACACCCATTGGACAGTCGACCGTCCTATGAGTGTCTCGTGAGCTGACTGAGATTTCTCTGTTATGAAATCCAGGATGGTTTCTACTCCGGCTTCGTCACGGTGTTCCGTCTCAGCGTTACTAGAGGAGAAGCGGCTGAGAAGTATGTTTAGTGTCCGGGTGTAAATTAGTGATAGTAGTAAAAGATTGCTACAACCTTATGAATTTCAAGGCCCCTATAATTCGAGCGACGCATTTTAACACAAGAGGAGGCATTATGTCACGTGGAGACCTTCCGGTGCTTCGCAGCCTTGGGCAAAACTCGATCGCACAGCGATGGCTTACTGGTGGCATCACTCCGTTAAAGACTGTCGCGTATTTTGGGGCAACCACTTGGGTTCAGATAGTGCTGTTGTGCGTGCCGGTATCGTTTTATCGTTTGTCCATAGACCATACACTTGTGAATGTAAGACACCCAGCTGGCATTCGAGTGAGGAGAGTGTAAAGAACATTTACCGGGCAGGATCAGTGAACAAATTGCTCAGTTCAAGTCAAGTGAGAGAACCTAATAAACACTGGAAACAAATCGCGGCAGCTACGATAGTTTGCTATGAATAGATGTGCTCCGAAGGAGCTGTACAGTTTTGACAGTGCTGGACT
This sequence comes from Paragonimus westermani, assembly GCA_008508345.1. Classification (NCBI taxonomy): domain Eukaryota; kingdom Metazoa; phylum Platyhelminthes; class Trematoda; order Plagiorchiida; family Troglotrematidae; genus Paragonimus; species Paragonimus westermani. The sequence goes on along the minus strand of QNGE01004868.1, from coordinate 36,691 downwards.
TCTGTCATATCGATAAATTTTGCGGGCAAGCGTCGGTCGATTCTTGCTGGCTCTTATTATGGCTGATGTGGGTGATACAACCGCACACACACATGCTTCTCATTGCTCTGCGCTTAGTCCTCTTTCACCAGTTTTTTAACGTTGCGGTACCGTTCGATTCCGTTAGGATATTCCACGTCATAGCTCCGACGAACCGCGGCTCGAGTTACAATACCTTCTGCTCAGATTCAAATTTGATGATGACGTTGATCAGACTTACATCTGAGTGCAGCAATCTGAGTGCTGAAACCCACTATAGGAGGCAGTTTATTTCAGTTGCTTCTATGGAAAATTTGACTCGGATATTCTTGCCCTTTGTTCCGCTATCTCCACTTGTTTCCGTGGACGCTCCATTCAAGTTGTAAGCAGACTGCGGTCATACCAGATAGGGCAATCCATTCAGAAGGTTAGACGTCAATAAGTAATCGCCCCAATTTTGTCCCAAAGAGAAAAAGTGCTAAGCTTCTCAGTCTGTTGGCAAACTCCGTTCTCCGTTTTAGCACAGAAAATATTTCCGAATCTACGGCACATTGACTCTTCATCTTGTCATTAGTGTTCATCTATCAATGTACATTATAGCCGAACTACCTTGATAAACCGGATGTAAATTTGTTGGTCCATGAACTACGAAAATTCGTCCCCATCGCTTGCTTTCCCCATTTTCCCCACTAACCTGACACTTGTTCCCACTACCTCACCCACCCCATTTTGTTTTATTCGACTAATGTGTCACTAAATGTCCGCCGCGCGAGTGGCCATTCTTGTCCTGGTCCGCTGACGTGCCGGTTCACCTTTGACCTTGTTGGTCCTGTTGAGAAGCTGTTGATTTTGCTGGACTAGACTATCGTCGCGAACGATTGAGGTTTGTTTTTAGTAATTATTGATGCATTCCGTTAATAGTACCGTAGAAATTGTTGGATCCAATCTTGTTCTCATTTTGGGGATCCGTTTTTGGGCTACGCTTAACTCAACGATCAGACGGGAATCGTTACACCGGATAAGTCATCGACCAGGACCAAAATGTTACTGGTTCGCACTGTTGCCTAACTGCCACACAAGCGTAATGATAAAAGCAAACCCAGCACAGGTGAGGAGGAGGAAAAAGAAAGAGAGAGGGAGGGGCTCAACCACCGAAAATAATTTCGTCTATGTCCGGAAATACAACATCAAGGTGCTTAAAACTTGCAAACAGACAACCGATTCATGACCGAGAGAAATGTACCATCAGCAAGAAAGCTATCCGAAGACTTTCGTTGCTCCAGATGAGCCTGGTTACGATGTACAGACCTCTCTATGGAATTGTTAACTTTCGACGGATTAATCCAACGTCTTACAACCAATTTGCTCCGCTGTCATAATTCACAAAGGATCGCCCACAACGACTGAGGCGGTTCAACGCTTTCATTCACTATCCTGATGCATTGAGACGTTAGCATGGAACCTACACTAACTTCACCTCGTTTATCGAAGTGAATTAACTAGATGAGCAGAGAAGACGTCAACGAATAACATAACTCTGGCTGCATATGAACAAATATCTCGCCACTTTCAACACCAACAACATTAATACATCCGCAGTTCACACGGTCTTAATAAAAGCAAACCGTTTTCAGGGGGAATGGTAGAAGGGAAGGAAAACTAACTTTGAGAAATGTCTTCACGTCACCAGGTGCAATAGCTGCACTGACAACGCGGCCGAGCAACGACGACATTAGCGCCACTGATCTCGGTTAGCTGCCATCTCACTTAAAGCCCTCTGCCGCCTACTCTCTGAACCACGGGCCGCAGGTTATGTCAATCGTTCGGAGTGTCGGCAAAGGGCCTGACAGACAAATTAGCCGACATCTCTAGTGCATGACCTCACGAGTTAAGTACGTGTAGACGTGAACACTGAACGAAGCGACGCGTTTGGCAGTCGGCTCCTAATACCATCTTTCTAACCTCCTCTTGCTTACTCGATGGTTTCATCGGACGGGAGCAACGTCAACTCACGTCCTTCATCATAAACGGCCAGGTTTAGCAGCCAGAAAGTAATACAGCTTTCAATGTTGCCGTATGTACGCAACCCATAAGCCTCAGAGAGACAACTCTCTGTCTCCGGATGTGGCTCGTATTAACAGGTACCGCCCTGTAACAGGCAAGCTAGACGTTCTGGTTTTGTGTGCTCGATACACACGTAAACCAACTTTGTGCAACGTGGAGACGCCGCGGGACAGCGTTCCTCACAAGTTGGAATTACAACGATAGTCCTGTGAAAAGGGATAACAGAAAACAGCGTGATCCAGATGTCTAGTGAGACGTGCACACGAATTACACGGACGAAAACCAAAATGGCGTCCACAAATACGCTACTCTACAACCCTAGCATTCGATGTGTGCGCTTTCATTTCATTTTCACATCATCACTCATAGATAACAAATATATGATTCTTCTGAAACCAGGCCCGATTCAGAGATGTGAGCGACAGGTATAACAATGTGAGGCACAACCAAAACTGGTGGATGCGCAAAGATTGCAACTAAATTGCACAACAGTAAGTGCTGCCCTGCCGCTGACGCCATTTCGGTTTTCGTCTTTGTAAGTCACATACATGGATAAATGGGCCTCTTGCTGACGTTTGTTTCTGTTGTCAGCTTCCAGGGGACTATCGCAGGTTTGCCACTGTGTGGTTTTTACGCGCTAGATATATCACCACTGCTTCAGGAGAACGTTGTCCCTGGTGTCTCCATGTAGTTCGAATTTGGTCTTCAGATGGAACGTATAATCAAGTGAAAGCAGTCGGCTCGTATGTTACACAGTGGCGTGTATGATGCTGGAAGCTGGTGCTGACAAGAGTAACCCATGCTCAGTCCACAATTGTGACGGCCAGTAATTATTATCCGAGCGGTGTGATGCGTGAACTAGACGGCAGTATCCCAGCTCACATAGATCCATAAATAATCATAACCCAAGTAATTCCGTACTATATCGGCTGTCTCGCAGTGTAGAGCGGGTCGTTTATCCGCTGCAAAGTGAATAGGCGAAAACATTCTATTGCTAAACACCCCCTACACTGTCCTATGAAATTTAGACCCAGGACCCCTCGACCACTAACCCTGATGATCACTCTATAGGTCCCACAAAAAAGATAATCATAGCAACACCGCGTCGGTAAGCCCCATCTCTTACCATCCAGCTTCAGAGCTCCCTCGTCTCCTGATTAGACCTAGAATACAAAGTAACATGGTTGCTCTTATTGTCCGCACTCTGAAACAAATAGGTCAACAGGCTACTACTGTACGAACGTTACGCGCGCTGCATGTTGATATATGGTGTATATCTGAAAGTGGAACTCACAGAAGAACACTCTGCAGTCTTCACGATGCTATTTACAAGATTATTAACATAAAAATAAGACATATTTCTCAACGCATATGTAAGAAGCACGCTGAGTTGTGCGCGATCACTGCAGATATTTACAAACCATACAAAAACGAAAAAGTAATTAGTAGCAAAACGTGAAGCTTTCTGTCAAGAGGGGAGTGGTCGAAAGGTAAATGTATGTAGTTTATAAAAACTCTCACGCACGCAACAGAAAAGGAGATAGTTCGGTCGCTTCACAGATTCGGTCTCAAGCAAATGGGATGTTACAATAATTTACTTCCTACAATGTCGTGGGATGGGCAACTCCTTAGATGATCCGTGGGCTCTACAAGATCTGCCAGTTCATTGCTGGTAATATGATGCGGTCTGTAGATGCCTGCTATAGGTGGCTCGTGAGAACTAATAGGGACCGTTAACCACAAAGAGTACTCGAGGTCATGGAGACTAAACGCATTAAGTGTCACTACGGGAGATTACTGTCTTAGGTGAATGATGCATATACCAACTAGTCATAAGAGACGTTCCCTACGAAACACGCGATATTCTATGACGCTTTGCTGGCTGTCGGGAGTATCGGGGAATCAACATTTTCAGTCACGAGAATAATATAGGGCATTAGATGAAAAGACGGGGTTTAAAAAAGCGCATGTTGCTTACCAGCGATCTCGCGTTCATTTTTAATAAATTTACAAAATTCTCTTTGTCAGGCACAGCAGGTAAACTGCCAAAGAACTTCATGAAAAATGGGACAGCGGGTTACAACACGTCATATGGGAAGGGCTGGGCTGCGGAATGCACCAAATTTCCGCTCAAATTCGAGCGAGTGTCGCAAAGGCTTAACTCTACGATGGAAAGTGCTAGAGGAGTGTCATTTTGGTAGGATGACTGAATGGGACATGGAGAAGGATTCCAGGTGGCGATGGATGAAATATTGAAGGGTGCATCACAAAAAAACTGTTTCGGTGAACGTTAAAGTTGGAAACGTAATCAGGTGGCAACCTACTTGCCAGAGCATACACATAAATAATTCGTTTTATAAAAGCACCAACATTTCGAGTAAGAGTATAAGTTACTAAGAAGCCATTGGGTAATGGGTGGAAGCCGTGAACACCAGCATACTTGTGGGATAGTTTGAATTCAGAGAGGAGCAAACTGGACACTTTCGTCTCAAAGCGTTGCTTTTTAGAATATTGCAATTAGAACCAAATTCATGGCGCATGTGAAATAATTTTGACTTACTCTCTTATTTCAAACCTCAGTAAGCACCGTATATACCTTGGTTGAGTGCCTCGTTCAGGTGTTCCGGATTCGCTGCTGTTATTTACAGCCACTTCGGGTAACGGGAAGTTGTGCCACAGGAGGGAATAGATGGCTTTGCTTCTTCGGCCGCGTTACTACCACGAGGTTTCAGGCTGCTACTCCCGGTGCACTGGGCAACTTCGAGCGTCTCAGGCCTAGGACTCTTTCCAGTCAACACTTCGACTAACGGAGGGAGTTGTTGGGCACTTAAGGGTGTGTTCTTAACGTCAACTGTGGGTTTTGCTAGGGAAACCTAAACGAGCCTGCGTCAACGGAGCTGGACGTGGTTCTGGGAGGGCAACGTAACAACTTTTCCACAGGCAACTTGCTGATTCACAGATTCCGTAGAACAGTCGATATCGGCAGTCGAGTCGGCGAGGTTGGTGACTGCGTTCCTCAGGTTCTTCTTTACCTGGCCAATATCTGTTCCCAACACCTCCCTTTGGGGTGAGGCCTTGTCACCAGACACCTTTATGGATCGAAGCTTGTGTCACGCCTAATTTGTCCTAGTCTGCTGTTGCACGGTCATTCGTGAACTGTAACGTCAGTAAACAGCTTTTCGTCGTACATTTTTGCGGAGTGGCGCGTGGTTCGAGAAAGACCAGTTATTATTGCGTGCTAATGCATATCCCGTTTTTACCATTTGATCACTGAAATTCACGCGGTATTTTTCGTTTTGTCATATTTACTTACTTTGAGGTATTTTGAACATAACCCATTGATAAAAGTTTAATATCATATAGAAATGCTCGCTAAATCAGCCAATTACCCGAAATTGCCAGTCGTCAAGCGATCATCCCGGCGCAAAAAACATGTTGACAGTGAGGAAAGGTGTAAAATCATTAGATTGTTCAGTCAACACCTGCCCCACCCCGGCTATCGCAGAGGAGATGGAGGCCGCTGCTAAAACGGCAGTCTCAACATCACACGAAGGGAACAACACTAAACCACGTTCAGTTTCCATCACCAATGTATTTGTAGATCAGGCCAAAAATAAGGGAATTAGAGGCTGGAATAGTGAAACTACACAGTAGAAAAGAGGATCTTGCCGAAATTGTGCACAAATTAGGTCCGTTGTTGTGCATTATGAATGCCTTGAGTAACATTCGCCATCAGACCACCCTTAGTCACAAAGACCTCGTAGCAGCCGGAACATTCACTGATAGTGTAGCTACGGAATTGCGCAAGCGGTTACACCGTGCAAGCAAAGTGGTGTTGTTGGTGAAAGGGATCTTACTCAAAGCCTGTAAAATGGAAGAACAAGAGTGCTACCGTTTAAAACTTCGCAAGAAAGTACAACAGAAGCACTGTCCATGGTTAATACAGTTCACAAATGAACTTGTAGCGAACGAATTTGGCAGAAGACCACCCAAGTAGCAAACCGTTGCAGGTCCCGCACGGGCCACGACGGGTCTAGGGAAAAATTCGCCAGCGAAGCTTTCAACGCGATCTGCAAAATTCCACAACTTCATAACGGCCTCCTCACCATTTTTTTACGCGCTGCAGGTTTACCGATGCCTCGGTATTGATATGTTCGCCGAGCTTGGCATTTAGGTTGCAAACGTTTCATCACCTAGCGACGTGACATCATCAGTGCCGAACACTCACGCACTGATGATGTCACCTCGCTTGGTGATGAAACGTTTGCAACCTAAATGCCAAGCTCGGCGAACATATCAATACCAAAACAATCAACCCGAGCTACAAACAACACCACCACTATTCCCAACCATCAGAAACCTTACTGATGCCTCCCGTGACGAATATTGGGGAAAATTGGAAAATATGGATAGTTTGCACAAGTTCATCGGAAAGATACAGTTCGTTATGCGCGTGTTCAAGAAATTTTGCCCTCGACGTTGGAGCGACTGCAGCACACCTCGATGCACATTGGAGAAGCCTGCAGAGGAATGCAAGTGTGAAATGTAGTGAACGAAATTGAACAATATCAACACTAGTTTTACGGGTATCTTTGAAATTCCATATCTCCGTAAATAATGGAGATAGAGCAAACATGGTGTATAACAATCTTACAGTATTCCTTCTGAGCATTGCAATAATACCACGGACATTCGCCTGTACACACTGAATAACATCAGTATTACATCATGAACTTGCCTCCCACTGCTTCCAGATCAACCTGCCACTATACTAGGGGTCACGGTTACCATCCATTATCAGAAAAATTCGTAGTAACTCATCCTCCTACCCAAAATATGAGTGCTACTAGGAACCAAGTTCCCAATATATATATATATA
>QNGE01004868.1:11571-22537 GCA_008508345.1 Paragonimus westermani | reverse complement strand
GGACAGCTATCTCACGTTAACAAACACGATGTCCATCTTCAAACTCTCTGTATCACCTGATGACCTTATTGAGTGTGGTTCGAAAAACATTTAGCCGTCAGATGCGTAATACGTAGATAACCACTCCGCTGTCCAACGCCCCTCGAGAACAGCCCGCTTGAAACGCTTTGTAATATGGTTTACTCACAAGATCATTTAGCACTTGACCTACTGCGCGCTCACCAGACCCTTTGATACCTAACATTATTTTAATGACAAGTGTTTACTCATGTATATGCAATGCCCAAATTGCTATGAAATTTGCACTGGGCGCCTAATAATAAGTCCAACAGTAAGATGTCATGTGAGCTTTAGTTGTCACGCACATTTCATGCGGCCCTCCAAACCGTCGACTCAATTCTCCGTTTACACGAATAAATCTCGAGTGCATAGTAAAATACCACAACAAACAGTAGATAGGGTTATATATTCCAATAATCATAGCAAAAATAATAATATCGAACAAGTTCTTCGTCAAAACTTCCCCATACATATTGTCTGTCATAGTAAATGTTAACCCCACGTTTTCTCATCTAACATGTGGAATTACATGCTTTGTTCCGATCCCTATATTATCCATTGAGCGAGGAAAATTTTCCTACGACAGATGGACGCACGGAACTTCGTCTAAGCTGAACGGTTCACGAGATGTTCAACTTTGTGACGTTTACGAGCAATCGACGAAATGTTGCGTTGGAATCTGCCCATACGTTCGCTTGATTTTGGGATTTTCTGCCATGCCTCGTGGAGGCCGATCTATCTTGACAATTTCCAGAGGCCAATTTTATTCCCTAACAACAGAAATTTCCGAAGGTGCGTTTGGACATCCTCCCTGAGTAACCTTGAAATATTTGAAAAATCGCTCATCCCACAACCTTGTAAACAGTGAATTAGTGTAACATTCCATTTTTGAGACTAAATCTGTGAAGTGAGCGAACTATCTCTTTCTTTGTTGCGTGCGTCAAAGTTTCATAAACTACAGTCGCTTTCTCTTTGTCCACGTACTTCTTGCAACAAACTTCACGTTTGTGCTGCTGTTTAATTATTCGTTTTTGTATGGTTTTGAAGTATCTACAGTGATCGCGCATAACCAAGCGTGCTTCTCACATATGCGTTGGGAAATATACATTATTATCATTATAGGGTGTTAGGTACCATAACTCTTGTTCCTCCATCGTAATGGCTTTGAGAAGAACACTTCTCATTGACAACAAGGGTCTACGTTCTTCCGACGAACGTTGAGTTACGCACGTATGACCACCGACGCCAGATACCATAACCAAATGAAGTCGCTGGAAATGTGGTACTAATGACATAAATATTATAATCAATTACAAGAACAAAGCTCAATTCGGTTACTACCGTGGAATAAAACACAATGTTTGGCCGAAATAGGCCGTCAAGGTTCCAAAGTGCACGTCAAGTACAAGCACAAACGACCGACAGACAGTGACGAACCGACCGAATGCGATCAGATCGGTCTGATGTGTGTTTAATTACTCAGGCTTCGGACAGACCGATAAGCCGGTGACAGTTTAGTGGCGGACCGTATTCATAGGGGGTAGGGAGTGTGATAATGACAGAGAACAACAGGTGTGGGGCAGATTACTGGGATTCAATGACTGCGGGAGGCGGGCTGGAGTAATCAGTACTTTTAGACATGTGTTGTGGGGATAACGAAAACAAGCATGCACTTGGACGGTGTCACGAGGAAGGGCGCGTCAGGGTCAGTCGAGGGGAATTTCGACCCCCGAAAATGTCTTACAAAGGGTATTCTATCAAGTACGTTAAACAACGCCGCTTTAGATGCACAGCGTAGCCGCCTGTGCAATTCCGTACCTACTATATCAATAAACGTCCCAGAGGTTAATAGGTCGTCGTTGCTAGATGTAGTCTGTTGGTGGATGTCATTTGGGGCACTCAGAATGTTAAATGTCAAATCCAGTTGTTGCAAAATTTCGGTGAGCCCCTCGTACTTATTGTGTAGTTTTGCTATCCCAGCCTCTAAGTTCGTTATTTTTCGGACTCGATTTACGAATACATCGGTGATAGGAGCTGGACATGACTTGGTGATGTGCTAATATTTGCTGTTGGGGTTACCGTTTTGGCTGTCTGTCTGGTCTTCTTAACACTAACAGGTGCGTGAGAACTGTCAGTCGTGTTGTCTGAAGATTTTACACTTTTCTGTAGTGCCATCGTGTTCTTTTTAAGCAAGGATGATCGGTTGGCGACTATAAATTTTCGGAGATTATTCGACTCGGTAGGCATCATACAGTGGTTCTCCTCTATGGTCGCAAGTTATGTTCGAAGCGTTTGAAATCGACTTATAGTGATAAAATGTGGCGGGTATTATGCCAATTTGTGAAATTAAATGATCTAAGCGGAACATACACTTGCACGCAATAACAAATGGCCTTTTCCGGAACATATGCGTTCAAACAGGCTACGCTCGAGCAGACTGAGATGGTATAATCATATCCACCAAATAGGCGGCTGCTACATTTAATGGAAGCCTTGGTCCTGTTGTCTCCCTTTACCAGCGACCACGAAAAGCCTTCTGTTTGGTTTGATTAAAGAAACGCGAATGCCGCACACCAGTGAAAGTTTGCCTCTCAAAAACCTATAAGCCAGGAGAAATAGTGCCGGTTTTGACTGATAAACGATGAGGCAAACAGATCCTCAACGCTTTTTGCCGCCCTTCTCTGTTTAGCCTCCAGAACTTACATACCTGAATGTTGACTTTCAGTAGCTGTTTTACCAGTGTGCTATAAATGCATGGAAAATATCAAGAACCTTACAGAGCACCAATAACACGCTACTGACTATTTATCGGCAGCGTACCGTTGTACTAGGAGAGACTTGGTGTGGCAACACTACCTATGTCAAGCTTCTTGCGGACGCTGACCAAGGTTGCTCCAAGGATGTGGCCTGTTCTAGTGCTGTGATGACGAATGTTTGTAGACATGGACCTGGAAACCTTGAAAGGCAGTAGACTCCCACGGACCACGGACGCAGAGTACCGGGCTCTTCCGGAAGTCCGCATCTTCAGCGCTACATAAAGCGAGCCCTCGCTGGCAATCACCACAAAAGGAGAATTGATTACATCTGGGAGGTCGCTGACGGGTGCCAAGAGTAGTGACAGCCCTGAGGTACGCCACTTTCGGCGCTGAGTAGCTTCCAGAGCTCGTAATTGACTCCAGCTGCGTGTTTGCGAAAGGTTAGTTTCTGTTCAAGTTATAAACAAGCCTCACTACCCTCGTTAAATTTAAGACCGTAACATCATCTAAGTTGCGTTCTCCAGCAGCTTTCGTCCATAAGATGGCAACAACTAGCGGGCTGGTTTTGTTTGAGCGGCCATTCACCGAGCTGTGCCGGTCCGGCGCCGGCAACCAGCAACTAAATCGTTCATCAAGATATCCATTAATCTTGACATGTTCGGTGATAGGGCGATTGGTCAGCATTTGCTGCTGTTCGCTTCACCCACACCTTTGTAGATGGGTGAGATGACGTTGTGATTCCATGTGGCTGGAATACGGCTGGTAAAAGTTGAGTGTTGGCCGGCCGAGCAAGCCGTTCCGTCAACCAATCTGCGTATTATTTCACCATGGATTGAGGTATCTACTCAAGCCCCGGTTATTTCTTTACGCGTGTCAAGAATAACTTGGCGAGTACACTTGCTGGTGTTAAAGTAAGGGATTAGGCCGAACTGCGATAGGGTTTGAAAGCTGTAAGGCACGGTTTCGTCTCGACCATGCTTGCGAAACAGAATGTCTCAAAGTTTCCACGAGGGATGTTATGTTTGTTTTTAACCTAGTCAACGGAAACATGCGCCCAAGAATCTTCCAGGACTGAGCACTGGAGCCAGTAAGTGATAATTGGTGAGCCGTGCTGTCGACGCATACGGCTGCTATGCACTGACTGCGACAAAATTTTTATGCCAACTGTAATGCCCCGTCTCTTTCGAGTGTAAATTTATCCCGTAAGGCTCAATATTCTCTAATTAGAATACTGACAGAGGCTTCGGGTAGGGGCGATCTGCAGGCGGGGTGTAAAGCGCATAGTGAAACCGGAGTAACACCGCGGTGTTCAGGTGTGACACAATGTGTCTTATAAGTTTACTTATTGTGCTACGTCCGACAGGTGGCAGCTAGTTGGCTTGAGATGGGTTTAACCTCACCCTTCGAGAGTTGGCTCGTCTGAGACTGCACCAACGTGCGGGGGTAGTAAAATCACACGCTACACTTAGGCCGATTGTGGCTCGGTCGCTTGCGCCCAACGGAGCAGTGGCTTCGGTTAACTGCAACATAATTGACTAGGCAGTTGATAACGTGTTTGGTCGGGATGGTTTGTGACCTCCCTTGTGCTCTGTGAGCTTGTTGACTTGCTCAGTGGGTCTGAGGCAGCGGCTTGTAGACCTTGGTGGTCGCAGCACCAGAGGTTATTCAACTGAAATGGTTTACGAATGGAAAGTTGAAGTCACTTTGAAAGTTGGTCTGACACTCAAAGGCTGCTGCGCCTGTCTAATGGTACTGGGCATGGATATAACATCCTCAGAATCATGAATGCCATCATTAGATCGCAACTCTATCTACGGCATTAAGGAACTAAAAGATTCAATTTCGGACTCCGTCTTAACTATGGCTTTCTATTCAGTTGATAAACTACTTTTGCCGCACGCCTCTGATTAGTCTTCGAAATAAGTTTGCCATCTGTAGATGAGAAGATTAGACGGAATTCTATGTTTGAGGGGGGACGGATAATTTCTTTAGGCAGGTTTTTAAACATGATCTCCCGAATTCTTCAAACAGACGCATCGGAAGTGTTAGTTCAGTTTTAGGTTTCTTGGTGTTTGCCTCGGTATACAGGAAACTTGGTGGGTTTTGAAGCCCATGGGTTCGAATAACCTCATCCAGAATTGACATGCTGGACACTTGAATAACACTTACCGTATTAGATTTCGAAAATACGACCATGGCTGGCCGAGGTTCACCAGTATGAGGCGTAACCTGCTTCATGGCTAACCTCGAGACAGAATTCGGTTTATATATATTTCGTTGCTCATTTGAAAGTAAAGGACCCTCCCGACCATAATCGTCGAGAAGCTTCAGGCAGCTGGTCATGAAGTCCAAATCAAGAACTATCCTCAACAGAGGAATTCAGATTTACGGGCGACTCGACGCTGTCACGTAGTGTATTTTTTTCACGTTACGATTTTTCATACGAGGTCGTCCCATACGGCGGGATAAACACCCACAGAAAAGGTCAGCTAGAAGATGTTGCAATTATATAGTCCCTCTCTGTGTGAACTGAGCATACTTTTACGAACGATGGAACCGAGTAAATTCTGAGTGTTGAACGCTGTCCTCTTTGACGTAGCTCTAGAAACGATGGGTACGCATGATAATATGTCTGTTCCACTCGCATTACAGATGTTACTGATCACGACCGGGGGTTCGGAGGAGTGTGCCTTCATCGCAGATAATGTAGGGCCAACCACAGAGCTAGCAGTCTGCCTAGCGGCCATACACATGGATGCAAAGACGACGTAGTTTAGTATTACTGCTACCCTTTCATACACCACACTAGGCGTGTCGAGTCACAGAGTGCTGAATCGTGTGTAGCAGTGTAAGTGCCGAATAGTGTGGTTCCTGGCGCGGATGAACGTCGTAAGAGACTCACAGTTAGATCTGTAGTTAGCAACGGCCCAGGAGCTTCCCCGGGGATGCCAGCTACTACTGTGAACGTCTGTCAGTGTGTGTTTTGTATGCACGCTTCTGTGTATGCTTTACACATAAAGGCGTGATATTAAATCACTTTCATTTCCAGTCGCGTGAGCAACTAAACGAAACGAATGCTTCCTCTATTTTGGTCAGTCATCAACCATTCAATATCATTTCGCCTGCAACATCAGGGCGTTTTTTAACTCGTTCGAAGTTTTTAAACACTACTAATTACCGTCAAGTGGACACGAGATCACCGCTTGTCCCAAACGTCTTATGTTTTTTGGCTACACTCCGTTCACCTCCGTCATCTTTCGATGGGCTAGATCTAGAGTGTTCTTGTCTGTGATTCCATAAGTGTCCACAAATCAATCCCGCTGGGCAATCGGTTTTAATTTAAAAGCGGTGGTAATAAACGCAAGTTCCCTGGTAATAGGGTGTTGGGATGCAAGAAAATTATCGGAAAACTCGGGCGAAGAAAGCAACAAATCTCCCTATTCAGTCCACCAAGTTTACGAGAGCGGGAAAAACGACTCATGTGAACAAGGCGAAATAGACCAAATTAAGTAACGGAAGAGCGAGAAAGCGTAACTGATACTGAGGCACACAGGAACACTGGCCTACCAATGGGATGCTCGGAGAGATAAATGCGCGAAAAGAAACCTCGAAATGTGAACGTTGTCAAGGCTTTGTAATATATCAAAATTAAATTTTGTTGAAAAGACAATTTATCACAACCGTAATTCATATGGTCGTTTCAGCTGTTGAAAAGAAGGTACAAGACTACCCTGACCAGGATTTCGAGTTTGAGAGGAATAATCAACTTGAAAGAAATGAATGAAGAAAGGGGGCGTGGCCACCAGCTCTCTATCACATTGGACAGTCATCAATCAATCAGATGTTTTAATACCCACCCCACGCGTTTTCACTTCCTGTCTTTTATTTCTGCCGTTAGTCTGAGAATGAGCCGAAGGTGATCGGATATCATGATACCAAACGTTGTTTGAAACTCGAGGTTTGATTGCCAAGCTTATCAGGTTGAACTGGTCGATTCATTATGGACCATATAGTGAGTGATTTTCAGGAATGGTATTCCAAATTTTTGGTGGACGATGGCTTGCCCAATGAGAATCGGTTGGCCTGATAACTAACTATTTTTCATCACTTCTACCTGCTCATTATTAAAGCCCAATAAGACAGGTAAACGTGAATTCCATTCCAGAGCCTCAGTTCTGGTTCACTATTAATTAGCGAGCCTTAATCGTCACGATTCTCTTTTAGTTCATTGCCACAAATCTAGAAAAATTCACTCATAACGTCTTCCCCGAAGGGTGGCGTGCAGCCATACTTGAAGTTTTCTCTCGTTCGTTTCTTCAGTGCTTAACTCGCACTCAGCATGACGACCACAACAGATGAACGCACTGCATTATACACCTTCGGATGCTTTTACTTTTCGACCCAACACTGCTCATAATCAACCTGTTAGATAATTATTTCCATCGAAAAAACTAAAAACACTACTCACTCCGTACCTCACAAATGTACTTACTCTTTACACCCTGTATTTTCCACAATCGACGCTGGTGCGTGCGGTCAAGTAGTTGACCCTCTGTTTTCATTGTCGTAATTCTGAAGGCGAAAACAGGCAAAGTATCATCCCGTTGGAGCGTTCCAGCAAGCCATTCTGCTCGTACGGCGAGCGAGCATTAAACAAGGTTACTTGCCGATGCGCTGGTCTTCTCACCATGCATTTTAGTCGGTGTTAGCATAGGGTTGGAAAATCCTGAGTGCAGGAACTACTCAACGATAGAATGCAATGCTTAAGGATCATGTGGCCCCTCCAAATATCCCGTCAGCACTATACACATGGCTCTGTATACGCCTGCTTTAGGAGGCCAGGTACGAGCTCACTGTCACTTCTTCCACTCGTGCAACCAACTGCATTTAGCGATTGTCTGGATGTTTCGAACAACGCATATATTGTTCCTGACTTTAGAAAAGTTTTGCCTACGAATTTTTGATTGACGTTTTGTGTACTTGAAGGTTCTGCACACTCTTCGTTTGGCACACTCCTGTGTCTCCAGGTGGGCTGATACGTAGTGTACGTTCTTACCGTTTCATGTTTTGAATGCTATCACTGGTCCTGGATTAGGCTATAACTAACTATGTATCATATTTAAAACAGTGCTGGAAATATACGGTTTGTATTCCAGACTCTATAGAGTTCTTTAAACTCGAAATATATTGGTAGTACGTTGTGATTTTCCTTGAGAGTAAGACATTCTAACTTTTTACTGGACAATGGTGGGGCGCATGCACTCCTGTCCATCGCAGGAACGTTCGATGTTTCCATTGCCTTGTAGTCTGTTCTGCTAATCTCACACATCTGCTGCACGAGATCGCACTGCATGCTGTTGTTTGACTTGATGTAAGTGGAAAGAATGCTTTCAGGCGAAACTCTGCTCCGTGCACGTGTCAGCTCTTTCGCGAACGGTCGGTTATAGGCAGTCAACTAAACACATTCCACTGTCGGACTAAAACCCGACTCAAGCATTTCGTACCATCAATCACGCTTAGGATACTCAGAATATCTCCCTGATACCACTGACATTGTTCAATGTTGGCAACTCCGGTCCTTGACTTTACTCGTTATTTTGTATCGAGTTTTGTCGTAGTTCAATATTTCTTTCCACTACAAATCAGCATCGAGACAGATTGCTCTACCACCACTGATGTTGGGGTTTGTAGGCGAGGCTGAATAAACCAAACAAGTACGAGTCAGTTAATTCATAATTCGTAGACACTTTCGAGGAGAAAAACGACATATTTCTAGTTAACCAACATCAAGACTGGAAATTATTCGCAGTAAGCGAATGCTTTGGTTGGAATACCGTTAATATGTGAGTTTGAAATATCATCTGAATGAGGGTAGATGGAATATTCAGGAAAGTGAAAAATATGCCTACAGTGCTGAGGGGAATTTTCCGTTTCAATGCGTAAAAGATTTTTATTAAGGACGCCGAGAAATTGCACCAGTTTAATATCGGAATTGGTTGACGGGATAGCTGAAATTTCGTGATTCGGCGGATACAATGAGTTGGCAACGATTGATTGATAAACATGCACCGCGTGAGTTGTAGATCACTGTTCGTGAACTAGTGCGTTCGAAATTCCGTAAAATAGATGCCAACGGTTGATAAGTTCGAGTGTTCATGATCACCCCCACATGTAACTGGAAACCACTAAAATTTTGGGACGCCGTGGGTAAGTAGATAAGGTTACAACTGATGACCGACAAACAACATGCGGGAGCAAGTCGGCTTGATCTGCTCGCCGAATATACTCCTCAATCGGGCGTGAGTTGCTTTGGCATTATGGCAAAGGGGAAATCCGCAAGTTAGTGCAGTGGCATGGTCTCCCAGGAGATGGCGTTTCATGTGCTTTCCAGAAAGGGAAAAGTTGTTAAACGCGCAGTGAAGCATTCTACCGCATGTGGACTTCCGGGGTGACCCGCTCGATGGTCAGCCCACGTGCACCCTACAGTCACAACGTCACCACCTATGGTTGGACATGTGAATGTCACTTTGGACAGGACAGTCAAAACTGACACATTACGTTTGTCCGCGCTAATTACCGCATCGACACTTCGCATGTGTTACCTCAACGTGGTCCGATGTCCCGCGACCATTTCAACTTACAATCAGAAACGCAAAGTGACCTCGTGGAACAGACGTATTCATTCGTGATGCACCTGGCACGGTGGACCATCCCAATCATGTCGACACCACAGGTGCCTGTACAATGCTTTCTCACCCACTACAACTTGTGGGTTGATTTGAAGCACAAGCGTTTGTTCGATGCCGACACACAACTGTCAGCCAAAGGCCATTCGATAGTCACCAGCTCCGTACAACCACTGCTACTTTCTCCGCTGGATAATTCTGTTTATGCAAATCTTTTACGTAAATTTCCCGAACTGACAGAGTCGAACTTTCATAGGTCATGCCTGAAACACTCGATCACTCATTCCGTGATTACTAATGGTAATCCGGTTTTTGCGCGTCCTCGCCGTCTGCCACCAGACTGATATGCCAAAGCGAAAGACGAGTTCCAACATATGCTTCAACTCGGAATCATCCGACCGTCCAAATCATGCAGGCTTCGCCATTACACATGGTTTCGAAGAAAACCACTAATGACTGGAGACCATGCGGTGATTACCGGGCGTTGAACAACATAACTCTGCCCGACAGATATCCAATACCACATATCCATGATTTTTCATCCAATCTTCACGGTTGCACCATTTTTTCGCATATAGACATACTTCGCGCTTACCACCGGATACCGATCCATCCTGATGATGTCCACAAAACTGCAATAACTACTCCATTCGGTATGTTTGAGTTTTTACGCATGCCTTTTGGCTTGCGCAATGCTGCACAAACATTCCAAAGGTTCAGTGATCAAGTTCTTCCTGGTTTGCCTTTCGTTTTTGTTTATCTGGATGATATCTTAGTTGCTAGTACCTCCCAGGAAGAACACATAGAACATTTACGCTTGTTATTTACCCGACTACGAGATCACGACGTTGTAATCAATGTTCAGAAATGTACGTTCGGTTCTAATTCATTACACTTCCTGGGTCATACCATTGATAAACACGGCATTACACCAGCTGCAAACAAACTCGAGTCCTTGAGAGGTTTCCCCCTTCCTACTTCATTCCGGCAACTAAAACGTTTCTTAGGGATGGTCAATTTTTACCGCCGTTTCATCCCTGAAGCTGCATCGTTATTAGCACCGTTGACAGATCTACTGGCTGGTAATCCAAAAACGTACAGAATGTCAGACCAAGCTATAACAGCTTTCGATAAAGTGAAAGCTTCACTCACAGAAAACCTTATGTTGTTTCATTTACAAACCGACGCCCCGCTATCTCTCAATGTTGACGCCTCGAGCACAGCAGTGGGTGCAGTCTTACAACAAACTGTTCGTAAATCCCATCAGCCACTAGGATTTTTCTCATACAAACTTTCCTCTGCCGAATCACGTTACAGCACGTTTGGACGCGAATTGCTCGCAATCTACAAGGCAATACGCCACTTCCGACACCTTTTGGAAGGCAGGCAATTTTCTGTTTATACAGATCATAAACCCTTAACGGGGGCCCTTAAAGCAAAACCAGATAGATATTCACCTCGGGA
>QNGE01004868.1:0-10297 GCA_008508345.1 Paragonimus westermani | reverse complement strand
TCTGACATGTAAAAAACAAGTGGAGGTTTGAGACACCGAACACAACAGCGTCGTGCCTGTACTGGAGGACATGAACTGAGTGGTACACAGTGGCACCGAAAGGATTTCGGCTCCGAGGCTCGTACTGCCTCACACGGCAAAGGAATTACGAGTCAAGGATTACACTGACGTCAACCCTGCTCTCTGAAACTTCCCCACAAGTCTCCGCATATTCAAGCAATGATCTGCAACAATCATGTGTACAGAACTAACAGGATTTTGATGAGTTCAAACGTTTGGTTATCTAGCTCATAATTCGTTTATATATATCACACTGCTAATTACCTGTTATACATGCATGCTTTTAATGACGTCATTATCTTTTGGTGATAAGTAACTCCAGCGACAATAGACACACTCACGTGTATGCTCGACGGCCACAACGCCACGACGTGAAAATTATACTGCACTGTCGGACTACATTTAATTTATGCACGTGCTATCATTATCTGGAATATTCCGTCTGAATTCCCGTAGCTTCCTTGCTGTCCGTTCCGCTCCAGTCGAAGTCCTCTTTTTGTCGTGTATGCTGGTTCAAAGTAAAGCGGTGTGTAAAATAGTAGGGGGATATCACTTACCATTGCCAGTGACGTCCGTGCAGTCATTTGTCAACATTTTCACTCGGGTGCGCTTGCGTGGGGGAACATCGCGAAACTCATCTTCAGAGGTATCATCAATGAATGATGGCACTGCACACGGTCTCTGTTCGTGTTTCAACGCTGGAGCTGGCACGGTGTTTGAGGTCGATGCAGATGAACCAGCGTAGTTAATGAAATAACAACTTGCCTGCCGAGGGGTTTTGTAACAACCCTGTGCAGGAGGGGCAGTGCGATATGTCGGCATTATTCATGCACTCCACATGGAAAGATAGCTGGTCGTTATCGTACACGTCTACGCCAACCACCTCCCGACAATCACAACTGTAGGTGCACCGCATCTCAAATTCCCGCATTAGCCACTCGCTGTTAGAACAAATTTTTTAATGGCCGTGGTTAAGTGATCTCTGGGATAAGTACGCTTCTCTAGTCGCCAATTCGCATTCTTCAGACGGCTGTTTGTTCGCTTTCCGAAGTGAACAACATTCGAATGTGCATGGATGGCCCACTTTGGCTTTATATATATAACCAGTTGCACAAAAGGTAGTTCATAAAGCCCGGGTCTGTTTGCCTGATGACTGCAGCATCCTTATTAAAACTTCAAAATGAATATACGAAGGCGCTCAATCACTCTTTAGAACTATTGCAAGTAGCCATGTGATGAAACAAATATCGGCTTCTGAAAGAAATCTTCTGGATGGTGATTATAAAGTTTGTTACATCAAATTACATGTTTCCTCACAGCATCCCGAACATGGGAGTAGCATAACATCATGTCGCACTCAAATACCATTCGTGCTGCTCGCATTTTGGCCACCATTTTGTGCATCACAAAAGTAATGACACGTATGTGTTCCCACATCACCTCTCAATATGTTTCGAACAAATGACGCAGGGATGCGTGTTTCTCACTTCGTGCATAGGCGTGCATCACGGGTCCTCCATGACCCACGGCGTCTGCAACCAGGAACTGATATAGCTTCAGGCTACAACGGCGAATGTGTGGTGACAGAGGGCCTATTGTGGCGGTTGGTCCCATGAGTGGCATCCACGTTTTCCACATGAGGGAACCGTCTGAATAACTGCACTTGCTTTCTGCGTGCGGCACATATGTGCGTGTATCTATAATTGTCGTATCTGATGACACGCAGCACGTTTTCTTTGCCTGTTATGCAGAATTTGTGGCAGATTTTCTGCTACATTTGTGCATAATAACCCACTTAATTATTACTGGCGGTTTCAACCGATGGCGGATGTTGCAAATATACATGACAGTTATATACTTACCATGAACATCCGCAGAATACTGCATCAACTCAGCATTTGACGTGTTGTGCCTCGAGACGTTCACTTCACTTTCTGTGAGCCGACAAATCCTTGGATATGCAGCTATGTTGTGGTTGTGCTCCAGTGTGAATGAGCTAACAACCAACACGGGAATTTCTCCAAACCACGTTGAGGCGTGATTGGTAGCATGTATCGCGGGAACTGCATGTGAACTCAACTCACTAAACACGTGGCATTCCGTGGCTTTCGCTCTTACGTCACTTGTATTTTATACAGCGGAACGTAAGCTCAACGGCAATCACACTCACATGATCATATTTCAAGCGCACACTACCTGATTTCTTGCGTGAACCAAGCACGTACAAAACACTATAATCCTTCTTGCACCTATCCAAGCAACTTTTGAACTCGTTGAAGCTGAGAAATTCCCGACTGTCAAATACATCCTTAAAGTCCTGTAAATAATCCATAACCCAAAACGGAATATAGGGTGACATTGGTCAAATATTAATTACACGTGAAAAAATTCTTCGCAGCATAGCGAATCCACACCGTTACAACACCTACCATCGCCAATTTCTATCTCGACCCCAAATAAAGGACAAACTGCTTAATGGTCGACTAAAACATCTTTTTAACTCTCTCGATGCTTTCAGTCACGGAAATAAGTGATTTTCAAATTTCCGGGCGATACTACGGAGGTAAGCTCCATGAAAACAAAACAGTGTAAAAACACTATCGCCGAGTCTCATGAGTGATGTGTAATGTGAGGCAACAATAACTGTACCGGTTACAATCCCGCTTGTTTTAACTCATCATCGCGTCGATCTTTGTAGCAAACACGTCCGAATAGTTCGTACTTACGTGGGATTATTTTCGCAACGCTCTCCCCACCACTTTTACATGGTGCCACCCGCTACCAGGTACTTCAGAACAAAAATTATTTATTCTAGTAGCACTGGAAACAGCGGTCGAAGTGTTGCAGCGCTGACTGCCCGTCAGTATCGGGCACGAAAGAAAAAAGAACTAGTGGCGCTTCGGACACAGCTGTTCGCTGCACTTTCTGAAGTTAAACGTTTGAATGACTTGTATAATGCAGCAAAGTGTGCGTTGGTCAATTTAAACGACAGGTAAATGAGTATGCCCATTGTAATCACGTCCACTTCCAGGCTAATAAGCTTTCAGTCCAACTATCGGCTGTGTAGCTGTAGTTCATCAGACTTTGAAATCTCCTACCACCCTGATGAGGTATATCGGTTTGGCTCAATAGACCACTATTCGTCGGATCTTGGCTCATTTCGTGAGATCGACTTCAGTCTTGACGTGCTTGATCCTCTTATAAACGAGTGATTATCTCCCTTTCATTGTTAAAGCCGTAGACACATGAGTTAGAGATTTGTAAGGACTAGGCTCTATTTCTTCACACTTCTAAAGAAGGTCGCCCTGTTTTTGCTTTTACAGTCGTGCTCAATATGAAGCCCCTGGTGTCTTGTTTCCTACCGGTCGCTGGAGCTCCATTTCCATTGATAGGTAGGTGTGTCCAGTATCTCTCTTGAAACAACAGGATGATTGGCGTTTCATCCTTTTCCATTCTACCGGTAGCATTCCACTTCCAAAGGGCTCGACATGCAATTTGTCTCATGGTAAGGCTCGTTTTATTGCGTGTAGCTGTGCGAGTAAGTCTCGTGTGTCTGCGGCTTCCCGTCATTTTCTTGTCTAAGTCGCCCGTGAACGTTTGTTGAACGAGCTTTCAACTTTCTCTCGACATATATTGTATCATTTGATACGCTGCGTGGTTGCTTAACTTTTAATAAACGTGCCTCCTAATGTTGGCCTGCTTAGTAGGAGCTCAGGATTCTTTCATTAATTTCGGTGTGATTGCTGACACATACTGTTAGGTTGCCTATTGACCGTACTTACCTGCCCCGACCTCTGGAGTAGATTACTGATTTCAGTAGTGGTCTGACAATCCTGAAAGGTCATTGTTCTAAATAAATAGCAGTTACTGTTGCTCATCTCTAGGCTTAGTCAATCCGACGTCATCCAGTTCACAGGTGATCTCGTATTTTACACAACAGTATGAACCTGCGGTTGCTATTCTGTTCATTCTCTGTAGACTACGCGAATGTTAGTGACAGGTTCACTTGTTAGAAAACTATCATCGTAGGTGGGGTAGGATAAACGGATCAGCACTCCTCTCTAAGGCTCCTGTTCCCTGTTAGCTAATCTGAGTAGTCTCCATAAATATGCATTTTTCTTCAGGTTAAGGAGTGCATTGGTAAGCTAAAGTCAATGTTACTTTGCAGCTGCGAAGTGTACGCGCTGCACGTCGGGGAACATTTTCTAATCACTGAACTTGCGTAGACAGGGGGAAGTTTACAATAGTTGCATACTCCCGTGTAAAGCAGTAGTAGATCACGGAGTAGTGGAAGAAAACGAAGACCAGTTTTTCCCCAGGAACAGTAAGTGGCATGAATAATAGTAAAACAGAGTTGGGTGAAAGTAGAATGGTATGACTCGGTTCTGGTAACCAGGCGGTACGCGCAGCCCAACGGATGTTAACCTAATAACCCTAAAGATTGCACTCCACTTTGTGGCTGTTGAGATGGCGACGCCGATAGGTGACGAAGCAACATTGCGACCGTATGCTACTGATGACTCATTCAGGAGAGCTGCAGTCAGGTTTTCTAGCTTGGATATACCTTAACACGATAAATACTGCTAGCAATTCAGAACCATTGATGTCTGTAATCACCAACACATTTGGTTTGACAATAATGTGTAGGTAGCGTCAGGATTGGAAGGCGTATGTTCACGTTCGATGGCCAGACGGGCTTGCCCAGTCTACGTGCCCCTAACCAGATCGATTAACCGCTTGCCACATCCAGACCTTTACCGGCTTTGCAATCAGTAGGTTGATCTATAAGATGGATAAACGATAGCCTTATTCATCAATCAAAACAGCTGGACTAAACTGTGCACTCTGGTATGTCACCGATGACGATCGCCAAAAACATCGAGAATACTGTTCGCCTTTCTTGGTTTAGATCAACATTGTGTATATTTGATCTTTTGTGTCTTCCATCCTACTCTGCATCATTGAGTTCTATTTCCGAGAGTTGTGTTCTCACTGGATTGGACGGTCGATTGCGTTTTGGACGGTATAAGGTTAGTGAATTGCTGTCGCCTGCTAGACAGTTCTGTGGTGTTGGAACGTAAGTTGGGTAAGTCGGTTGGTGATCAGTGCGGTCACTCCAGGTAAGTCAGGACTGTAACATTAGTACGGATTTGAGCACAATGCTATTCGGAGTACGTTGAGGTGAGGATAAGTTTCCATGTTTACGCCCATTGCTGTGTCCTTCTGCGGCACTTGTTTTTCCTCAGCGCGTGTTTCCACTTAGGTATTATTAATGTCAATGCGGTCGTTCGTTAACACTGTCACTGAAGTTGCACTGTTAGTTTGGTTGGTTCTCGTTTAGCTGTCCGTTTGTAGGTATGAACGTGGTGTGCATGGCGGGTATTCCGAATTTCTCATCCTGGTTGGTGGCTGCACGCTGGGACCTTCTCAACAGTTGTAGTGTTTGATACACGGGTTCGAGACTGAAGGTACCCTGTTCCAGTTGGTTGTTCTGTTTCGGCATGCAGCGAGTGTTCGTTGATCTGAAACGCAATAACTAAAAGCGATGCAACACCGTACTAGGGGTTTACAGTGAGTGCCAAGTACAGCGCAGGGTTACGAATCTAAGGACGTTCATCTTAGTGGGAATCTCGCAACGTCTTAAAACGATCATCAAAGGAGCACATAACAACCTGAAAAAGGATGTCGTTTCAGTGATTGATAACCATGTAGGAGAAGAATTGCTGTATCAGGAATGTGCAAGAACGGAGCTTGTAAATCTTCGTGGTATGTCCTTGTCGGCCCTCATCACTCATTACGATGAAGAACTGGTTTACGAAACCTGCGCTAAAGTAGTGCGTGAGAGTCAAGTCACCGCGATTTCTTGGAAATTCAAGTGGATACAGATGAGGAACTTTATGTCGAGATCGATAAGCAATACACCTTAAACTCGTAACTTGTTTCGTATTCGCACGGTGGACTCGATCAACGGTATGTCTTTCTTTAAGCACTGCAGTCAGTTGATCCGTAAACAGAAAAAGATTCTGAAAGTTTTTCTTCTAGGGCTGGCCTTAGTGTGACCTGCCAAGCGGACGGCACAAAGTCTACTGCTAACGGGAATCCAATCTACCGTTGCGACTGCGGCCGTCGTGCTGAAGACTGCAGCCTGATCGGTGGCCGTGAAGTCACCCAAAGTGTATGACCAGTATCTGGCGGACAGTATGGGTGCTGTTACTTCCATGCATTGGCTACTGTCCTGGATTCTAATCTGCGAAATGCAGCGGAAATCGACACTCAACGAATCTAATGTCCATTCGAGGGTGGCCTGTTGACCTATCTGTTTTAGAGTGGGAACGTTGATGGCACGCATGTTAATTCGCATTCTCTGTCTAGGAAAATAATGCCCTGAGTTTATTTCGATCACTAGTGTCCGGCGGTGATTCGCTATTTTCGAGTGTGGGAGCAGGTCTTCGACAACCAGCAGAAGAACTGCGAAAAAATGTCATTCTGTTGCTCCAGCAACATCTTCGTTGGAGCATGATGTTCCACAGCGAACAGTTGCTATCCGCTCTGTGGTTTTAGGGACGCTTCCCTGATGGCTTCCATAGAAAATTTGTCCGAAGAACGGTAGGGATCGCGGTGAAATAGTAAATCTAATCAAGGTGTTTTGATCCACCCAGGACAGCAAGGATCTTCCGTGGCATTATCTTGCTAATAATGGCTACAGAATCACACAACGCTGAGCACACTCCTGAATGAGTTTCGAGTACCTTCCATTCTGTTTAACTGCTCACCACTATTTGGCTCAATTCCCATGACCACCTCGTGTTAGTACGATCGTGAGTTCACATAATCAGTATGGCGTTGCGTTGTTTTACCAGTTGAAACATATATGGTGCTGCACATTAGACTCGTACCTTCTCAAGCACTTTGTTCAGAATGACCATTCAAACACCTTCAGAAACACGTGTTCACATTCCGATCGCTGTGGTAGACCGTGGGGAACTGGTCGTGATGAATTGTTTGTCCAGCCAATTGACTGGATTCAGTCCGATGTTGCTGCTTTTTGAATTGAATAGTTGAGAAGTGAGCAAGGGTAGGTGCTAATGTATCGTCGCTACCAAAAGACCATCACCATGACCAATTTTATAAGTTCGAGTAGAATACGTTCTTCAGTTAGTGTGAACTCACGACTGACCACTTCAAGTTTCGGAGGGGAACAAAGCGGCCGGTACCAGTTGACTTTCTGAAGTCCCTACATCAGGATGTCGAAACAATACTGCCGCCCACTCAAGTGAGCAGGTGTGGATTTTCAGTCATCTGTTTTTGCACCGCAGCAACTCATCCTGAGATAGAGGGTAACATTCACTGGCGCGATGAGGTCAAAGGGACACAGATCTTTAATGCTTACCTGCATGATTTCACATCCACCGCCGCCTTTCGCCGAGCTGCTGGAATGAGTATTAACGCTCAGTGTCTGTTAGGGATGAGCACAAGTTCAAACGTCACAAGTTAACCGTCCTGTTTGTCCAGCAGGACAATCTTTACACGAGAAATTTCTAGAACAGCGAATAACCAGAAAAGACGCAAGTAAAGAGCCAGCCTTCTGAGGAATACTTGATTTGACGTGATGATGGACTGGCAAAGTAACAGATATGCAATAAATGGCCGTGACTAGAACAGTATGGAGAAGCCCAACAGATAAACTTCACACTGTTGGAACCGGAGTGTGTTTAGTCAGTTTTCCTTCACCATTGAAGGGTTAAGCGATAGTAGTAGTGTCGCAGTGCATGAGGTACTGCCACATTCCTTCCCGTATATTTCTGCACACGACCTCCTGTACTCATTTACTGGAAAACCAACCCAACATTTACTTGTGAGCATCACCCCTTGATGCACTTGACCGTACTCCGTTGTTTGTATGAAACATTCGGCCATTTTCCATGTTTCATCACCAGGCTAAGGGTTCGATAGGGGTAGTAGATGATACTGGGACAAGGAGCGTCAGTCAGTAAAGTCTGGTTTGAGTCATGAAACAACATAACATTGGTTTCGTGGTTTGTACGAGGTTCGCAGGAGAAGCGTCACATATGCATTCATTCTATCCTGGGTTTACGCACACGGCCATGCAAGGTTCATTGTTTTGATTGGCCGTTTTCGGACGCACGGTGGTGGTAAATGCAGGTGAATTCTAATGGCATCTGGAATTGGTAGTGTACGACTATTGACCTGCTTCGATTGTGTCCCACATATTCGATAGATTAGCTTGGACGCACCGGTCGGATGGATCATGTGGGTTGACTCGACTCGTAGCGACCGCGGACGAACAGGACCTTATCGACCTTCGTGTTAGCCACACTGGTTGATGCTCCCGAATGCGTTCAGGTAATCGCCGTGTTGTGCGGTCTACGTAGTTTCTTCCACAGAGTCACGAAACCGGCATGAGCAAGGAATATATCGTTCAACCGAGAGTGCAACGCTAGTGTGGAATTAAATTGAACACGTAGTATGTTTTATTGTCACGTCAAGTTTCTTGGTTACGTTTTCAGCGACGCTTCCACCTTTGAAGGGCCAGAGAAGATGAACTAACTTTTTGTCTGTAGCCTGTGATTGGTATACCTTAGTGAGTTTTTGCATATTCTTATGAATAAGCCGCTCCGGATAGCCATTTTCAACCTCAGTGGTGTCGCTAGGGTCTATTTTCGTGACCCTATCTAATAAACATTGTTAGACTAGATTTATCTTTTGGCTTGTGAGTATGAAACTATTAGAATTTGTATATTGGCCCATCCAAGTTGCCTTACGTTACTTGCATCGGGCCATCCTCGCAACGAGACAGGGGCACGTTTAGGAACGCTATGCCTGCGGGTGATTCGGATTCTAGGGTAAAATAAATATTTCTATGGACAGTTGAAATGCGTCAGTGTCCCATTGAGGCTTTTAGACTCATCTATGTTTAACTATTGCATTCGGGAGCACCAGTCGCTGTGGCTAACACGAAAATAGGTGAGGCCGTGTTCGTCTGTGGTTGCTTACTGGGTACTAGGACTAGCATCACAGACGTGTGAAATCTTCGCTCAAAGCAGTCTGTTGATAGCGTTTTCTCGACATGCCCACTCTGGGTGCTGAGAATTAGACATCCCCTAACATTGAAAGATTGTTTACATTTCAGGTCACTCAACTGGTGTTGCAGCCTCAGCAAGTGACTTCGGAGATACTAGCTTGGACCAAGAGTACAGATGTTCTGAGTGTATTGCTGTATTGTTTTCCGTTGTTTGTTGACAAAAGACAAAACTTTTTGTCGGATCCCCAAAACACCTGCCTCATTGCAGCGGTATTCTCCACAAGCATTTCGTTGCCTTTATTGTTCTCCGTTATTTCAAAATGTGCGAGCAATTTTCAGCAAAAATTCTATCGGACACAATCCATCCGTTGTTCTCGGATCTCTCTAAGTGTGTTTTCATATCTTCCACCAGGTCCTAATAAAAACATTTATTCGCACGTGCCCGGTCTCATAGTTCTGTTATTCCTACGTTAACTTAATTTCTGCACATATCCAACCTTCTTTTTCTTGAATTGACTTAAAAACAATACGTTAGATATTCACAAATGATAATGACTGCGGCCGGTTTCTTTACCTTGAGGCCTAGGCATACCGATTTGAAGCTGACAATTCACCTATCGAGGTGTATAAAGCATTTTATTCACCTGAGGATGCGACAGCTAGCGGAACAATCTATCGGTCAAAACAAGGCCACTCCCAACACAATAACACGTATATGGTTTATTCAGTTGAAGCAATCTCTGTGACTACGTAACTGAATGGAGCCTCTAAACAAATTTTGTAGTCCTACGCCGTAATCTGTCGAACGGAATGGAATGTTCGACAGGCTTACTTATTTAACTCAGGAAGGGGGTGAACCAGTGAGTTTGACGCCAGGAAAATTCAAAACAAGCGGGTCGGTATCTTAAGGGTCGTGTTAGCTTTCCTTGCAGTCAGAACGGAAATAGAAGGTGGATCACGATCCTTTCAGAAGGTCGTTCGTAGGCCCCGCTGGAAAACGGTGGTAGTTAATTTTTCGTCGTCTATAAAGTAAATAGTGCAAATGTATTGGCGAGAATCTGTTTCCCATCGTGTTTCCTAAACGAACAGCGGTATTAGGAAAAACTCTTTACTGCAGTTGCCGTCCCCACTATTCCCGCTCCGAACTGGCACGGAAGTACTTTCTCCTTGATGTAATGGTGTTTCACACTGATA